>LPNX011219197.1:447619-647041 GCA_001517045.1 Pseudotsuga menziesii
ATTTAAGGCATTGGTCAACTATTTATTTCTTTCAATCTATACATGATTAGGTGTCGTATCGTGCTTATTTGTGATTGTCCCACCATGTTATCTGTTGTTTACAATTTTTAAATCAAAACTCCTAAGAAACTTACTCATTTAATACCATCATCATCTAAGTAACCAGCCTCAGTAACTTGTAGGGTCTACCCCCCTTGGCTTCGTTAGGAGTTTTCCTAAATAAAGGAGTCAAGAACAAGGTGACAACCTTGACTTGAGACTTGCCCCCAAGGACACACCGAGTGGCTTGAATATTTCTGCCACGATCCCCCCTAGGTGTGTGAAAGGAGGCAACAAGGCTTCTCATAGAAAGAAGGCATAGACTACGAAGAGACATTTGCAGCCAATGGGAGTTGAGGCACATGACAGGAAGACTCATGTGTGAAAATTAAATAAGGCCTTGTATGAACTCAGAAGGAACCCATGGGATAACACATACATGAGGAGCTTGAAGATCACCTAGAGTGATGAAGGTCTTAACCTTTTCTACAAGGTTGAAGATGAAAGCCTATAGAGGATGACAAGCTCATAGATGGGTGTGAGAAGAAATTTTGAAAAGGTTCAGGATCTTGGTATCTAGTGACCCTAGATGGATACATAGAATATTAGTAGTAGAGGAAGGTACTTGTCACTCCAGTACATAATGTTTCAATACATTGAGTACGAAAGGCAGAGGGAGAATGATGTTCTGCTTTAGAGGGAGTGATTGCAAAATATCCTGAGGTTCGACATGGTACGACAAGATGGATAGTTTACTAATGGCTCTAGGCTTTACTAAGAGTAAAGTAGATTCCAACCGTTACTCCAAGGTTGAAAGTGGAAGACCAGTGATTCTCTTGTTATATTTCAATGAATTGTTCCTGACAGGAAAAGAGGAGCTCAATAGAGATGCAAGAAGGACACTTGCTACTGATTTCAAGATGAAGGACTTGGATATGATGCACTACTTTCTAGGCATGGAGGTGTGTCAGAATGCAGATGGAATCTCCCTGGGACAAGGGAAGTATGCATGAGATATCCTGAAGAGGTTCAAGATGATGGACTGCAAGGCCATGGCCACACCTATGGCATTGAACCTGAAGCTATTGAGCGATGCTTCATCAGAGTCGGTTGATGCCACGATGTATCATCAAATTATTTGTTTCTTGATATACCTGTCGAATACGAGACCAGATATTTTATTTTATGTCAACACATTAAGACATGTTCACCTGATGGTTGCAAAGCATGCAGTGAGGTACCTAAAGGGTATAGTTGATTATGGGCTAAAGTATGAAGTGAATCAGAAGATTAACCTAGAGGGTTATGTGGATTCAAATTGGGCAGGTAGTGCCATTGATAGGAAGAGAACTTCGGGGTGTTTCTTCAGTATGAGATCAGGTGTGATCTCTTGGTTTTAGCAGGAAGTAGTCATGCATGGCGCTGAGTACAGCCGAGGAAAAATATCTTGCCACTTGCTCAGTTGTTTGGGAGGTAGTATGTTTCTCGTGAAAAATACTATTTGATTTGATTGATCTGACTTGCATTTTTGTATGATGCGGAGAGGAACAGTGAAGCTCCAGTTTGTGATCCAGATTGAGATCTATCAAAAGAGAGAGTTCTAGCATAGCCAGTGAGATAGGTTGTCTAAGCATAAATCCTAGCGAAGCTCATAGGTTTCTCAGACGTAATCAGTCTTGTAGGGTGTCCTAGGATGTAATCGATCCTGGCGAAGCTCGCAGATTATCCTTGGACATAATCAGCCCTGACGTGATTCTATGCTAGAAATGGCCAGAGTGAAGTTTGATTACTTCAAGGAGAAGCTTGGTGTTCTCTAGATCGAGGTTCCTTCCAAGGGGAAGTGATGAGTCCATGAGCCCTTCTAACATGGTGGTAGGATTGGTTCCTCCCATGGTCAGATATAAGTGTTGTGCCTTTCTAACATGGTGGTAGGATTGGTTCCTCCCATGGTCATATGTAAGTGTTGTACCCTTCTGACATGTTGGTAGGATTGGTTCCTCCCATGGTCATGTGTAAGTGCTGATCCTTTCCATTGATGATAGTAGGTGTGTCCTATCATGCCAGCGGATGTAAGTGCAAAGCCTTTCCTCGAATGGTAGTAGGTGTGTCCTACCATGCCAACAAATGTAATTAAAAAGCCTTTCCATAGATGGTAGTAGGTGTGTCCTACCATGCTGGTGGATGTAAGTGCACAGACTTTCCACATATGGTAGTAGGTGTGTCCTACCATGTTGTTGGATGTAAGTGCAGGGCCTTTCTCTGTATGGTAGTAGGTGTGTCCTACCATTCCAGTAGATGTAAGTATTGGGGCCTTTCTCTAGATGGCAGTAGGTGTGTCCTACCATGCCAGTAGATGTAAGTGTTGGGGCCTTTCCATGGATGGTAGTAGGTGTGTCCTACCATGCCAGTGGATGTAAGTGTTGGATCCTTTTCATAGATGGTAGTAGGTGTGTCCTACCATGTTGTTGAATCTAAGTGTTGAGCCTTTCCGACATGGTTCTTGGATGTGTTCCTCCCATGGTCGGATGTGAGTGTTGAGCCTTTCCGACATGGTTCTTAGATGTGTTCCTCCCATGGTTGGATGTGAGTGCTGAGCCTTTCCAACATGGTTCTTAGATGTGTTCCTCCCATGGTTGGATGTGAGTGCTGAGCCTTTCCGACATGGTTCTTAGATGTGTTCCTCCCATGGTTGGATGTGAGTGTTGGGCCTTTCCGACATGGTTCTTGGATGTGTTCCTCCCATGGTCGGATGTGAGTGTTGGGCCTTTCTGACATGGTGGTGGATGTGTTCCTCCCATGGTCAGATGTGAGTGTTGGGCATGCCTTTCTGACATGGTGGTGGATGTGTTCCTCCCATGGTCAGATGTGAGTGTTGGGCATGCCTTTCTGACATGGTGGTGGATGTGTTCCTCCCATGGTCAGATGTAAGTGCTAGGCGGGCCTTTCTGACTGGGTTAGATATAAGTGTTGAACAATATGAAGACCTACATGTAGGCTAGGCCTACAACCAGCATGAAAAAGGGATGGCTCTGTAGAACTTCCTATGACGAGAAGAATTGAGAGATAGCACCTTTTGATTGAGATAGTGGTAGCAGTGATGATGATGATGATCCAGTGATAATCCAGCTTTGATGATGATCCAGATTTGATCCAGTGATGAAGACTTGTGATGATGAATTGTGTCAAGAGAATACCTTCCTAGTTAAGAGGGAGTGTAGTTGTATTTGTGAATTCGGAATGTATTCACTTATATTGTACCCCGATGTTCCTATCGGGAGAATCATTTATATTTCATTGTACCCCGATGTTCCTATCAAGAGAGTCATTAATATAATAAAGTCATGCAAATTCAATGAGGTTAACCCTCCATTGTAAGTTATGGAAATAGACCCCACAATTGAGTTGAGTTTAACCCTCCTTGTAGACCAGGGGGGAAAAGTCCCCACAGTTGAGGGGAACTAGGGTTATTAGACTCTCCTAGAGATGTCGGCCCTGGTAACTAATTGTCAAGTTAGAAACTAGTATAAATAGAGAGTGATACTCTCTATTTGATATATACACTCAGTCAACTGGGGTGCATGAGTGAGATAGGAAGTGCTGGCATGAGTGAGAGAGATCAGTTGTCAGAGATCATCTTTATGTTTTTGGTTTTTACTTTTTCTATTGGTGCTCATTCTATCTCTGAGGAAGTTACGAGGTTTTCTCCTTTATGGTTTCCCCAAGGAAAATTATTTGTGTCTCTTATCTCTTGTGATTATTGTTGTGCATGTTATTCTCTCAGTTAAGATCCTAAGATCATATTTCTTAAATGATAAAAATTTAACAATTCTCTTATTCTCTTGGAAGATTATCTACCCATGCTAGGGTTTCTTATGCAAGAGGACGAAGCACTCTTGTGTTAGGGTTCATATTCATGTTTGGAGTTGTACTTTGAATTGGATTGGTTTCAACTAAGAAAATTTTGTTGGGTTTTCTCTCGTTTGGGTTTCCCAACGTAAAATCTTTGTGTCTCTTGTGCATGGTTATATTTCAGTGATCTTTTTTTTTATTTCCACTGCAAGTCAATATTGATTATGTAATGAAATTGTGGGATGACATAAATGTTTGAAGAATCATTGTAAATAATTATCAAGTATTGAAAATTGGATTAAAATTCAAATTTCATCATCCAACAACTAGATCTCATGATTTTAAAGTTAGGCATTGGATGGAAATAGCAATGGATTTCGTTAACCACTCACAGGTGAATAAAATTATGGGGTGATGCCACTATCAACCAATACTACCACATGGCGGTGCTTGATGTAACCCAAAAGTTTCAAGGTTTGTAGGGATGAAATACCCAATAAATCATGAAAAGAGATGAGTAGTTCTTTTGGACATACTTCAGGTTCCACCTCTTCTTGCATGAAAGAAGTTTGTTCATCAGCCTCTTAAGGGTATCTTCCGTAGTGTTGGAACCATTGGTCCATCATACCCTCACCTTGTCATCTTATAACTACTTGGATTAATTTAAACCATATTTTATGCACTTTTGGTCCCATGATTGTTGGGTTGGGATCTCACCCGAATATATTTAAAGATGATCTTCTTGATCAGTCTATCATCACTTGTGGGTCATGTGCTTTGTGACTAAGTGCAAATGTGTCTTTAGACACCACCATTAATCCTATGATCTTTTTCTTATTTTGTTGTTTTAATTCCTACTCGAACATGGTATCAGAGTTATTGGTGTTCCTAATTTGAGGTTTTGCACAAGAAGAAATATGTTTGTGGTATCGGAGTGATGGAATTCATGATCTGGTTTGTAGAAGTTTTAGAAGAATTCCAGTATGACCTTGATGAGCATATTCCTTGGTGCAATATTGCTATGAGATGAAGACTTGAGAGTATGGTGAATCTTGGACTTTGGCCATCATTGACTTGGATTTGCGACCTAGTATACCCTGTTTTGGTTAACAATGTAGACTCATTGAATTACCTTTGGTTAATTTGTTTGCTTGTGAATTATGGAGAACCTTTGATTTGAACCCAAGTGTGATCGATGTGATTGAATGGTTAGCAGTTTGCAACTGATGAGTTGTTGAAGAATTGGTAAATTAGTTGACTGGATGTCTTGATTAAATAAGGAATCATTGACCAAAGATTAAAGTGACATTTTGTATCATCGATTGAAATATGCAGTTAGTTTTCCCAACTCTATTGAGCATTGCACATAGATTGCATTGTTGACTAGCTTGTTATTTGAAGAAATTACTTCCAGGTTGAAACCTTAAACTTTATCGATGTGGCCATCTATCTAGAACTTGGAATTATTACACTACATAAAGTACCATCAGGTAAAGGCCTGTGGACTATAAAGGTAGGTCTCAACTCTGATCATCAATTATAGGCTTCGACTGGCATCATGGTCCACCTCCCGACTAAAGCTATGAGTTTGTTGAAAGGATGTCAACTTAATCATTATATGTCAATCCCTAATAGCATTGCATTAGTTATTGGCCTTCATTGCTTGACATATGAACTATCGCCGTGACCTATGTTGGAGGAGCTAGTCAACTAAGCTGACTAAACTTGCTAGTCGACTAATTGTATATTAGGTCGACCTCATAGGTCGTGTCGATTGGTTGAATCGACGGGTAGTTTCTGTAACTATTTTTTAAACATATATATATATATATATATATATATATATATATAAATATATATATATATATATATGTATATAGGTTGTTGATCCAGATCGATACTCAGTTTGGTTTATTGTATGAACCCACATGTGTTTTTGAGTAATATAATCTGTTATTCAGTCTACCATTCTTTTCTCTTATTTTGTTATTGTTATAAGATTATTTATGTGTATCATTGGTAACCTTGCAATCTAATTGATTAAAACATTAGTTACATTGTCGATGGTACATATACTGATGAAATGACTATGACTCGATGATCTCAGAGTAGGAGATTAATAATTGGTGGGAAGGTAAGATTGTGAATTATTTGCAGAATTATGCCAGAAGAAACAGACTGACTATTGACCAAGCAAAGGAGATTTTTTTCTTTAAAACTCATGAAAAAATTTTCGATTCTGTAACTTAGTATTTGAAAAATCTACTGGATGAAACAACCAGCAGAAGAACAACAGTTACTCCAGAAGTTAACAAGAGGAGGCCGCACAAATTTGTTGAAGTGGTTCAAAAGAATCGTTGACGAATTCTATGAGGAGTGAGCAATCGATGAAAGAGTCTTTATCGAAAGTATCAAAGAGAGATTCTACAATGACCTCACCGAACAGTACATGTGTTCATTTCCGACACTTTTGTTCAAGTTCTTGATCGACAAGGGTGTAGGTCACAATGTTGAACCTCGTCCACTACTTATAAATCTACCATCTAACACAAACTGGGTGACTAAGCGAAAGGAGTGGGAAAATTTTGTTCAAGAAAGAGAGTGCGAGTACTTCTTAAACAAATAGACATCTCCACCCGAGCTTTCTAACATCATTCAGGTCAGCTATGGGGGGTAGTTGATCATGATTCTATAGTATACTAGAGATATTCTAGTCAACTAATGAAGAAAACACCGACGCCGGTGATGAAAATTCGGGCCAAAAGGGAGAAAAATAGAACAGTTACTCACAAAAGTACTCCAGACATACAAAAAATAGAACGAGAGAAGAGGCGAAAGAGAAGGGAAGATATTAGAGAGTAGGATATTGTGCGCCAACAAGGGAGAATGATGAATAGAGTGATAGAACAAGAAGGAAATCCGCCATATTTGGGTCATGACCGACATGAAGAGGGCGTTGATGAAGAATTATCAGTAATGGATGAAAACTTGTGGATAGAAAATTGTATAGCTCTCCAAGCTCATATACCCCAGACAATCACACCTCATTCCCCATTAAATTCTAGCCAGAGTACCCGAGTGCAAGATATTTTTCAAGATTATTTAGGACTACGAGATGGCGAATTAGGTGTATGGAATCGACTAGATGATGAAGGAAATGTTGTCAATCATATTGTAATTCACCGACTACAGGAAGGAAACTGGGTTAATTTTCAACCCTATCCATCTAATCATGGTATCCATATACTCTACTCAGATCATGAAGGAGCACCCCCCCAGCAAATCACAGCTTCAGATAACACACCGGACCAGTCGAAGTCACAAGTAAGGGTACCCCAGTCTAAGCAATTTACATGGGTATCTATCGAAGGATTCGACATAAATCGACCTCTAGTCAAAATTGGACCGACTATTACAGAAAAATATTCCAACAGAAATGAAAATTTTGTCGAAACTATATGTGTAGAAAAAGGAGTTACAGAAAGTAACCCACCACCACCCCCTCCACCACCAGAAGAAGACATAGATGTCGAATATATGGCGCACATGTCTGCACACATTCCCCTCTATGAGGGTGATGAATATCCTAGATGAAACTGGTTTGTTTGTGAGTCGACTTGGGAAACAAATGATGTTACTAATGAATATCGACAAATGGATCAGTTTGTTGGTGGTCTGCGTAAGCGAGCACTAACATGGTACATGACGTATACGGAAAAAATATCGAATGCCACTAAAGAAAAAATAAAACTATAGTTTATGTCATTCTTCAAAACACCAGATGCATGTAGGGCCAGGAAAGAGATAAAGGAAGAAACCAAATTGAAAGCGCAAGAGGAAAAGCGGGCGCGCAACGGAGTAAAAGCGGGTAAAGGATGAAAAGGAAGCACAGAACAAAGAAAGCTATGATGAGGAATGGTGCGATGAGGAAAAGCAAACCCAGAGTCGGTGGAAGACTGGAAGGTAGAAGAGTAAAATCTTGGAAGCAGCAAGTCAAAATACTGTAGGAGTTTGAGTCAGCTGAAGACTAAAGGACAATTTTTGCGGCTAGTTAGGACCTATACAAGTAGACTGAAAGACATTTTCATAGCTAGTTATGGCCTGTGATTAATGTAATGAAGGATTTTTTGTGGTAGTATGGCATGTCATAAATGTAATAGAAGATATTTTGTGGCTACTTATGACTGTAATAATTGATTTGTACTCACTCAACCCTGTGTAGTCTTGTAACATCTATAAATAAGAGGAACCCGTTCTATATAAGGGTTAGCTTCAAGAGTTAGATTCAAAAATATTGTAATTTTTTTGGTTCAGTTGGTAATAGTAGAATTATTTTTTAGGAGATCAGAGAGGAGTACAATAGTAGAAGGTTGTTGAGCTGTGGATATGCAGCTATGTGCATGGACCATTTTGTAAAGAGTCAATCTGTCGCTGAGTGCACAGATAGTAGAGTAGAAGAGGCGATATATATTGTGTGCAACATCAGTAGGAGTAGCTAGAGGAATAAAATAGAGAGCATGAGAGCAAGAAAGAGTCTAAGCTAAATAAACATATCTCAAAACATTCTATAAGTCACAGATTGTAAGGTGCCATATATTTCTCATGCCAGATGAAGAGCACCTTAGTGTTTTTCTCCCGGATGGGTTTCCACATTATTTCCTATGTCGCATGAATGATTGAGTGATGAATTTTGAGTATTGAATGTTTAACAGTTAATGTTGAATGTTTGATTATATTTCATGGTTTATGGTTGTTGCTTGAATGAATGTCACAATACTGATAAAAGTCATTAATGAATGGATGAATGAATGAATGACTAAAGCCTTGTCAACCACTGTTTATTATTTCATGTTAAAATATTGTTAAGTCATAATACACATGTTTGTGGAAATTGAACCCAAGTGTTAGAACAATTACACTCACAAAAATTGCCAATTACACATGCAAATTACACATAAAGGAGACTGAATATGGAGCAGAACACTAATCTGTATTGAATAAGTGTACAATATCCTACCTTTTGAATTCATAGGCTGCCACAATAAATAATTACATGAGAGAATCAAATGCATTGGGATGCCATTCGAATTAGTCAAAAGCAGGCTTACTAAATCTAGTCAAATCCCCCATAGGTGCATAAAGCAGTTTCCAAATCTGCCTAGGAGCTCACGAATTGGAAAAATCAATTAGGCAAGCTAATAGGTGATGGAAGGACAACTCATACATGATTTTATTAGGATAAAATAGAGGAGGATGATGAGGGAAAAAAACAAGTCAACTTCACCTAGTCATAGTTTCCCAATTGCCTTAAAACTCAGCAAAAGCAACAATAAAGCAAAAAAAGCAGATATGCGCTAGGGAGGTTTAGGAATAAAGAAAAATTGATTCGAAGAGGTTTTCCAAGCACTCCATGACTCATTTTTAGCAAGTTTGACCATCTAGGACATGTGTAGGACAACTTGCATACAGTGGAATATGGAAACTAGGCAAATAAGACAAAAAATGGATTAATTAATGTCTAAGGTAGCTAACTATGGGTTGATTATTCTAACAATGTGGTATTGTCATTTATGATTGAGGAATCATCTGCGTCACACTATTGTACTAGTTGTTAAGTGTTAAGGAAAAATGTGTGTCGCACGCTGGCTGTGTTGCACTGTTGCGCCACTGTCAAGTAGTAAAAGGCTCCATCCCTCAAACTCTGTCGAGCACCTTGGTCATGTGCTAAGGGACTGTAATCCCTCACCGACTATGGAAACATGGTTCTAGAAGTTACACATTAAGATATCTCAGGTGATACTATGCCTGCCTCGTAGGTGTTGTCGGTTGAGCTTGCTCCGTCGGGTCGATGTCTTTGGGTGTTTTGTTGGTTTCGTGGGTCCATTGAACCTGGGTCATGAGAGTGGGAAAAGTAGGCCAGCAAATGGTTTCATTACTAGGACCCATAATCATTTGAGTGGAGGGGAATGTTGTGGCATCCGAAAAAGAAATAAATCGAGGATTGGTTGGAATCTAAGACGTTGGAATTTGCACAAGAAGAGAGCGCAAGGTCACGGTTGAGTGTAGAAAATTGGTTAGACCGATACATATACTATGATATTCATGAGATCTTCTTTGTATAGTTTCCTATTGTGTTGCATGAGTGGTTGTCAAGATTGGAAACTCGGCAGACAAATTTCCAAAGAAGAGAAGCGGTCGAGTGGAGTGCTCAGTTGATTCGTGAGCTAACCAGTGTAAGTAACCCCATCTCTAGAGCTGTTGATTTTTGGGTCGACAGTATTTTACAAGGTCATATTACTGAGTTTGCAGTAGAGATCATAACCTCATATAGTGCAACTGAAATAAAATTTTTCCCAAGTACCCCGAAGAAGGTATTTGTTCTCTATAAATACATGGATAAATATGCTCGTCTATCAGAAGGGTATTTTGCAGTTAAACAGTTAAGTCACATACCCGGAGGAGGGGATATGTCGCAAATGACCTATAAAGAAAATGGGAAATGGTGAGATGAGATGTTCCCAGGAAGTATAGAACCTGAACTAGAAGTTGGATTCCTAAGGAGTGGAAGGATATTCAGGTCAAGAAAAATAACAAAGACAGTAGGAGGTAGATGAGCCCCTAGTCTGATCGAAGAAAGTGAGTATGAAGTTTAGTCACGGCTAGATGAAGGGTTTTGTGATGAAGAGGAAGACAATAGTTCGATTTCTAAAGGAGCAGAAGAATATGAAGAATATGTGTAGGCACCAAGACCAAGACACAACTACACCACGCCAGGAGTATCGCCAGAGGTAAGGTCTAAATCCTCATCTCCTACAAGAACTGTTAATACTGACAATGATAGTACTGCGACTAACACACAGGATATTCCACCTCCATTAGATTTTTCATTGAATATCCCTGATGCCAACTGAATGGTTGGGGCAGATATTAGATTACCCACATTCAATGGGAATGGAGTAGAAGATCCAGAGCAGCATTAGTTCCTTTGTGAAGTCATTTGGATGGTTCACCAAGTTCACAATGCGGACATAAAGAAAGAAAAGATGGTTATGACTCTGCAGGGTCATGTGTTGGACTGGTTTATGAAGTTTTTCGTGGTACCAGCAGGAACCCCATAGAAGACCCAGTGATGAGCTCTGACTTGCGATGATTTGTGAGTTCAGAAAACCTAAATCTGAGTCGTAGTGCATCACTAAGATCAAGGAGATAAAGCAGTCACCGACGAAATCTGTATGGGATAATCAACATTTTAAAACTTTGATGGCCAAAGTTAGTTTCCAAATTTCAGATGTACAACATAAAGAGTGGTTTTATTGTTGTGATATTGCCACACATCTCAGCTCCTTTGATGCAACAGAAGATTTTGTTGCAGATAAAAGTGCTAAAACTAGCGATAAAGTTGGAATCCTTGTCGATCAGAGATGGTGGCACAGGAATGATGCAGATTTAGTTGCAGTTGGCTAACTTGACTGTGTACCTTCACAACATCAAGAAGGGAAAAGAATCCCGAGAGGATTTATGGTCCACAAGACTTTAGACAGATGGACACACCAAGGATAATTTCCTGTCATACATAAACTATATCTCATTGGGTGCACCAAATCCATTAAGTACCCACAGGCTACCCTAGTTTCGAATATGCCAAACTAGAGGGCATCACAATGAGGATTGTTTATACTTACAGAAGATTTTAAGTACCCCAGCCAACCTTTACTGTAAGTTTTGCAATTCAGTAGGGCATGATGAGAAGGATTGTGGAGCATATTATCTCCTGAAGGAGAAGATAGTAAACACCTATTTGATGAAGAACGATGGGCAGGCTCAGGATAAACAGGAACAAGCACACTACCAGCATGTGCCTTTCCCACAAAAGTAGTATCAACCTCAGTATGCATTGCAGATTCAATACACGCTGCAGTATTAGTACCCACCGTAGTAGCCACACCCTCAAGGAAGGGAGGGTGGAAAATTTAGAGGTAGAGGAGGAGGAGGAGGATTTAGCAGAGGAAGAGGTCAATTCCTATGCTATAATTGTGGACAGTTAGGCCATTATTCCAGAGATTTCCAAGAAATTACAAATACATGTTCATATTGCAAAGCATAGGACCATAATGTGGAGCAATGTTCCCAATTAATTGCAAAGTGGCAAGCTTGGACCGTCATAGGTCCTAACCCCGTATAGAATCCAAATCCAAATCCTAACCCAAATGTTTATATCATTGTTTCTAAGCCAAGAGAACCTAGTGTTATTTTCGTCACTCGAGGAGGTTCTATGACTAGAGTTTATCAGAATATACCACAAGAACAACTGCAGGTGCGACCCGCAGCGCAAAAGAAAGTACCATTCGATGTTAAAAAATAGAAGCAAGTCTTTTTGGACATCCAACCGGAGTTTGTGGATCTAGAATAGCTAACGACCTTAGTCAAAGTCAGGGAGATGCCTAAATGCTTCAAACAGGTCTTCCAAAAACAAGCTCCAAGAAAGGTTAGTGAGCTCAAGCCCTTTCTTTCAAGTTGCTTAGCGTTGATCCACAATAAAGATGCTATCGCGGAACTACAAGCACTGATAGAAGAAAACCCAGTCAAGTCACAACCTGAAAGAAGGGTTAACCATGTTAATAAAAAATTCAAAACTGGGCACGAGTTGATAATGACTGCGCAGATAGGATACTATGACATGGATTACATTATTATAGATCTAGGGTTGAACATTAATATTTTGATGCAGCAAACGTGGGAGAGCATGAGCAAGCTACGCTTGGACTGGTCCCTTGTCTAGTTGAGGCTTGCAAACCAAGAAAAGGTCCTACCTATTGGTAGGCTAAGGCAAGTTCCTATCGACATTGAGGGGTTGCGCACATTCACAGAATTTGAAGTCATCAACATTGTTGACAAAACAAACCCATATCTCGTGCTTCTGGTGATATATTGGGCCATAGATAATTAGACAATCATAAACTTCAAGAAAAATATTTTCTCATTCGAGGAAGATGAGATGAGGGTAGTGTCACCCATTGATCCACTAGAAGGACAAAGGTATGTCGAACCAATCTACAGTGAAGGACAAGGTGACTATCTAGACCATATATGTAATGTTAGCACATTAAAATATGACTACATACATCCTCCAATGGATGGAAACCTGATTTGGAGGAGTACTAGTTCCTACACATCAGACTCAGGAGAGGCCTAAGAAAATTGGAAAAATAGATTGCATGAAGTCTCCATGAGGAGATGCGCTAGGATTACAAGGTCTGTATGATGAGTGGAGAATCGGTCGAGGGAGTTACCCACCTATGAGGGTTTACCTAACCTGGCAACATTCTTAAGTGATTTTGAAGGAATGGCTACAAAACCATAGTGCTTGTATGCGTTAGACTATGTACTAAAGTCTACTCCCCCTAGATGGTGGGGTACACATAAATGGTTCGTATCAGAATGGCCACAGTGCAAAAGGTTGTTGGAAGTCAAATTCAGCGAAGAAGTCACAGTCCTAAGTCAGAAGCACACAAGGCTATCAAACCCTATCGAACACCTCCATCAGTGTCGCACATCATTTGCAGATTACCCACGACAGGAATGGGTCCATCATTTCATACATGCACTCGAAATGACACCCAGGGATTGGTGTACATCCATGGAGTTACAACAAGGAACTCAGGATTGGGACGAGGTGGTTAAACAATTTGCACACACCTTTGCATTTGCTGATGAGCAGCTGACAGTTGATGTTGCACTTCAAATGATCAAGAAGAAAATATGCGTTGAAATCCTTGAATAAGTAACAAGCTCCCACCAGTGAAGTGCAACCATCCAACAATGGATGGCTTGTTACAATCTGGCTGGAGAACCAGATGATGATCCAACTAACATAAACATACCGAAGTCGAAGGGTACACACGAAGTTGAAGGAATTGGTATTTCGAGTGACCAGTTCCTTAAGCCACTAAAAATCAAGAAAGTGAACATTGGTTCGCCGGAAAACCAGAAGTTCACCAATATATGAGATTATTGGGACGATGAGACGGTATCCAAGATAACAGACTTGTTGCATGAGTTTCAGGACCTATTCCCTACCAACTTCTTGGAGATGAATGGAATCATGGGAGACCTGGGGGAGATGAAAATACCCCTGAAACTATATGCTTAACCCATTAAGCAGCGACCATATAGGTTGAATCCAAGGTATAAAGAGAAGGTGAAAGTTGAGTTATACCGCATGCTTGACATAGGAATCATTGAACCTATCGAGGAATCAGAATGGATCAGCCCTATAGTGATCCAAGATAAGAAGACAATAGGTGAAGTCAGGATCTGTGTCGACCTAAGGAATTTGAACGATGCGTGCTTACACGATCCATTCCCAACACCATTCAGAGATGAAGTCTTGGAAAGCATCGGAGGGAAAAAGATGTATTCATTCAGTGACAGCTTCTCTGGCTATCACTAAGTAAGAATCGTGAAGGAGGATAGACACAAAATGACCTTCGTTACAGAATGGGGATGCTACCAGTATACGGTAATGCCCTTTGGACTCAAGAATGCACCTGCTATTTTTTCTAGAATAGTAGTTTCTTCTTTTAAATATTTCATACATAAATTTCTTGAGGTCTGCTTTGATGATTGGACTGTGTTTGGTCTAGTAAGAGACCATATTGAGAGTCTGTGCATGATGTTGGACTGATGTTTCTAGTATCAGATTGCGCTTAATTCAAAGAAACGTATTTTTTTCTCACCATTTGGTGTACTATTGCGACATGTCATGTGTCGCGATGGAATTTTGGTCGACTTGACAAAATTTGCAATTATTCTTGACTTGTCACCACCTACATCAATCACACAACTCATATCAGTGATAGAGAACATAGGCTATTACAGAAAATTTATCATAGGATATGCAGAAATAACTGCACTTATGGAGAAACTATTGAAGAAAGATATGAAGTTTCAGTGCACAGAAGACTATCAGGAAAGCTTAGACAAATTAAAGAAAAATATGGCTACCATGCCAATATTGGTATTTCTCAACTGGAAGAATCTGTTCCATGTCCATGTCGACGTGTCGTCTGTCACGCTCGGTATAGTCTTGACGCAACCAAGTGAGGGTGCGCTTGACCACCCTATTTCTTTTTCTAGTAGAAAATTGTCAACGGCGGAGGAAAAAATACATAACATCAAAGAGGGAAGGCCTCGCCATGGTCTATGCATTGCAAAATTTCTGACACTACTTTTTGGGTGGAAATTTTAAAATGTACACTGATCATTCAGCCTAAAAATACCTGGTCAACAAGCCAATGTTGGGGGGGGAGATATGTCGATGGCTCCTCCTATTTCAAGAATTTGACTTTGAAGTCATTATTAAACTTAGTCGACTGAATGTGGGGCATTATCACTTGTCAAGGATAGAAACTGGTGAAGAACCAACCAGCATAGAGGACAACTTTCTCGATGTGCAACTATTCATAGTCACCATGGTTGATAAAAATTTTGAGGCTATCACGCACCTCCTAAGTATAGGCTATGCACCTAAAGGGTTCACCACTACACACAAGAAACATTTGGTCGTCAAATCTGTTGATTATACATTGATCTTGGGACAGCTATACAAGATGGGCCCTAATGAAATATTGTGATGGTGTGTCTTTGACCATGAATGGCATTGGATAATGAGTGAAGCACATGCCAATGTCGCAGGAGGACACTACGCTGAGAAGGAAATTATGTGCAAGATATTACAAGTTGGCTTATGGTGGCCAATTATACATATGGATACTAAGAGCTTTTGCCGCCACCATGATATTTTCAAGAGAACAAGAAAACCATCAAGGCACGACAAAATTCCACTAGCGCCGTAGATAACCCTTCAAGCATTTGATAAATGGGCCATTGATTTCGTCGGAACAATCAGTCCACCCAAAAATTAGAGGACCGGTGCACGCTACATTATCACAGTGACAGATTACTTAACCAGATGGGCTGAAGCCGCGCCTGTTAAAGATTGTACCGCTACAACTGCGGCAAAGTTTTTATTTGAAAATGCGGTGACCAGATTTGGATGTCCAAAAATTCTCCTAAGTGACCAAGGTACGCTTTTTGTTAACAAAGTGATTGATGAGCTTACAGGAAATTTCTAGATTCAGCATAGGAAAATGACACCATATCATTCTCAGGATAATGGAATGGTTGAACCATTCAACAAGATTCTGGAAAATGCACTAACCAAAGTATGCAATGTGCGTAGAGACAATTGGGATCATAAGGTTTCAGGTGTACTATGGGCGTACCCAAAACTTGCAAGTGACTGACAGGACACACTCCATTCAGATTACTGTATGGGAAAGAATTTGTTGTGCCAATGGAATATATTGTGTCGAGCCTAATAATTGTCGCGCTAACATAAATGACCGAAGAAGATGTTGTCAAACAAAGGATGTCGTAGCTCATTATATGGAAGAGGAATGCTTCATCGTAGGATTTCATCAAAACAAAAAAAATCAAAGACAAAAAGCATGGCATGATCACCATATCAGAACTAAGCACTTTGAAGTCGGAGGACTTGTTTTGCTGTATGACAGCAAATGTTTGAAGCATCCAGAGAAATTGAAGACGCATTGGCTAGGGCCATATGTGATCGCGCACATCACAGAGGTTGGCATAGTAAAGTTACATAAGCTGGATGGATCTCCAGTCACATGGATGATCAATGGCAGTCACTTGAAACCCTTCCATGTTGGCTACAACATGACTTTGTAAGAAGGTAAAGGTTTAAAAAAAAAGAGGAAAGGAAATTGTTTTTTCGCACATCTATGACAGGGGTATGCAAACCGCAGTAAGAGCAGAAATGACAGTTGGGTCTCTTTAAAGCACAAATACATGAAAATATTTATGTGATTATGACAACGAGGCATCATTAGTTCGACAAGTCCGGGGAGAATGGTGATGTGATTTTTGGTCCCATATGTCGTCCTCACCATAACGGCCTTAACAGGTACAAATCAGAACTCAAGTACGTCAGTAAATGTTGGAATGCGTCGAATGGGAATCCCATGTGATCGACAAGATGTCGATATTTCATCAAATGACCACATGTAGGATGAGTGCATCCCTATAAATATGAGCCTTTGTCGTCAAGAATCCTTTTACTTGCATAGAGAGAAGAAGAGTGAACCAGAGCTTATAATAGAGAGAGACGAAGCTAATGGTCATTTCCATTTCCAACACCAGTGAGCACTCCACCATTATGAGAGCATCACCCTATCTAATAGAATAAGAGATTACATCATTGGAGGTCCAGCAGTAAGAAGACGAACCAAAAACCATGGTACGACTGAACCCACGGACAGTTCCTATGGCTAGCTCAGCCCTTGCTTCGGCCTCTGGTGCGGCCACTGCGTTGACCCCAGTTCAAACCCCACCTATTAATCCACTAGCTAGCAACCCAATTGTAGGTTCACAACCATTTGTGTCAAATAGAGACATCCCAGGCACATCAGGGCCTCAGGTCATGAAGTCGAAGCTCACGAAGAAGCGTAAGGCTGCTGAGGATATACCTGTTGAGGATGCACTAGCTTCTCCACCATGAAGAGACATGGGTGCCACCATAGAAGAGAGGAACCTACTACTATTGTATGTTCAGACAATGAGAGCAGAAGCACCTGACATGAAGCTTCTGACACAAGTGCACTCCTCCTTGGTCGCACCCCAGATCCCTGATGGAGTGTCGTTATTGATGAATATCATCTTGAAGCTGATGAAGCTCCAGTTTGAATATATGAATACAAGGAAGCAGGAAGACTTGGAGTATCACAACTACATGGTTACACTTCCAACTGTGTCGCCTAAGCTACAGTTGGTAGTTCCAAAGCAATGGGCCCAAGGTATAGAAAGCGTGGGCTTGCTTAACTTATTGCTCATGCCGCACTTTGGCTGCAGCAAACAGGAGGGCACATATCTGAGACAGCTCCTTGTCTATTTTCATGGAGGGTATTTATGGCTCAACAGCCCATATGTTGTCGATGTCAAGCTCATTGGGTCGATAATGGGTCTTCCATGTCAAGGACACGACCCTACGCCATATATGCGTGCAAACAGGGATACGATGAAGATAAAAGGAAAAATATAACCTCCAGCACGCAAATAGAGGATTCCTCTTTTCCTCTATTACTTATAACACGGTGAGGTTCACCGCAAAGATTTTATCTTGCAAGCTGTTGTGCAAGATGTGGCCTACTGAGTGCACCATCGGGACGGTGGAGCTATCATAGCAGTGCACAAAAGGCATGATTTTCAATTGATCAGAGTATCTATTGAATGAGCTGCTAGAGGATTTCAAGCAGGCATAGGAGGAAAGTAAGGCAAAATTCCACTACTCATGGTTCCTCATTTTAATTTCAATTATTGTTTGGTCCAACCCACCGGATTACCAGTCGTTGGATGTCCCAGTACTTTTCCATGGCACAAAGTACCAGAAACTCAGAGAGGATAAAGAATATAGGATCCACCAGAAGGACAATAACATAGAGTTCTCTCTGCACATAGAGGAACTCAGAGATGTCATAAAACACTAGCATAGACTAAACGCTGCGACAGTTGAGAAGTATTCATCTTTCATAATTTTCTATCCTAGCATCCACAATATTATTCTGGAGCCGCAGCAAGACCCAGAAAAGAAATCGCAGTCGACGCTTTTCATGATTACTGACTCGGATGTGGAAGCGGCCATCCAGTACTGGCCTGAGGAATGGCACATCCCAGTTGCCATATAAATGGGCCAAAGAAATGATCAATATGATGGCCAAGGAAGTGATGGGGATGATGAGGAAGGAAACCAGTCACAACAGATAGAGGACGATGATAATAATAGTGATTAGGGTTCCGATAACGATGATGACTAAGAAACACCTACTGATGAGGATGTGTAGAACATTCATAAAGAACAGCAAAAGGAACAAACTCAACTGTGTCACAAGAAGTGAAAAGCTGATAGGACGGCTAACACGGTCATCCTAGTCGAGGAGGACATAAGCCTGTTTACCAACACAATCGCAAAGGTTGCAAAGTCTAGTCTTAAAGGCATAGGCAAAAAGAAGCTACGACTAACCGATAAGCTAGCAAAGCACATCAATACGCTCACTAAGGCCATCAATGAAGTAAAAAGCACCATAGAGGCCAAGACTTATGGCATGGATCCTAATGATGCATTAGTCACACCACTATTGTTGTCACCAGTAAAGATAGAAGTCCAATTGCGAACGATGGAGATAGGGACACAAGAGTATGATGATTTTTCCCATGAGTTTGGGACACTATCTCTATATTTCTCCAAACTTACATTGGCCAAAGTCTATGCTATTCAACATGTAGCCACGACTGAAATAAGGATCTGGGAGAATGCTCTTGCATACCAGGCTACAAAGAAGCAAAGGAAAGTAAAAAGTCGCAAGGTCCTCCTTAGGGAAAAGGAGAAAGAGATTGAAATGCATGAACAAAACATACTTGCACTAGCTAAAGCCATCAAAAGTGCAATCGTAGAGTTCCCTATGGAAGAAGGCCAGGAAGACAAAGACGTAGTCGCAAAGGTTGATCGACTATCCAGGATTGGGACGGATCTCAGAAAGCAAGTGGAAGAGATCAAGGCACAACAGATACCGAGCACACCTCCTAAGGTGTTGGAATAGCATGGGAAAACAACATCTGAGGCTATTGAGACAATAAAGTAAGGAGAAAAAATATGCACTAAAGCAGTTGAAGCCATCTCTGGGACATGGGAATTGATTTTGGAAGATGAATTCGTAGAGAAAATCAAGGAACATGCGCGGAATGTTTATTTAAATATCACCGCAGTAAAGGAAAAAATGAAGAAGCTGCCAATCAAGGATAAGATTACAAAGGTCGTCGAGTTGAAGAAACTCCAACAACAAGTCAAAACTTTCCGCGACCAAGAGAAAAAAAGAAACGAGGAAGTCACGGCGCAGTAGACATAGGCTGAAAGAGTTACAAGGCTCATTCATCCTATACAGCAGAAGCTCCAGCTTATCACTCAGTCAATGGAAGAAGGATCGTCGGAACATATCAGTTTTGACCGTGTGGAACAATTGGCCAAGCAGGCAGAGGAAGTAGCGCAAGATATTTCCCAAGTGGAAGGAATTTCAAGAAAAGGCTAGTCCCATGGTGCAGCCTGCACCAGAGACAATGTTTGCTTAGTAGCTCGGATGAACCACATGTGAATGTTGTGAGCCTTTTCGGCCAAGAAATAGCTAAAGGGAGAAACCAAAGCACAAGCGCAAGAGGAAAAGCAGGCATGTCACGGAGTAAAAGCAGGTAAAGGACAGAAAGGAAGCGTAGAAAAAAGAAAGCTACGATGAGGAATGGTGCGACAAGGAAAAGAGAACCCAGAGTCAGTAGAATATTAGAATGTATAAGAGTAAAGGATGGGAAGCAGCAGGTCAGAAGACCATAGGAGTTCAAGTTGGCGGAAGACTAAAGGACAGTTTTTGCAGCTAGTCAGGACCTATACAAGCAGACCGAAAGACGTTTCCACGGCTAGTTATGGCATGTGATTAATGTAATGAAGTACATTTTGTGGCTAGTATGGCCTATCATAAATGTAATAGAAGATATTTTGTGGCTACTTATGATTGTAATAACTAATTTGTACTCAGTTGACCCTACGCGGTCTTGTAACATCTATAAATAAGAGGAACTCGTTTTGTATAAGGGTTAGCTTCAAGTGTTAGCTTCAAAAAGATTGTAGTTTTTTTTATTCAATTGGTAATACTAGAAGTATTTTTGAGGATATCAGAGAGGAGTCTGATAGTAGAACGTTGTTGAGCCATGGATCTACAACTGTGTGTATAGACCGTTTTATAAAGAGTCAATATGCAGCTAAGTGCGTAGATAGTAGATTAGAAGAGGTGATCCAGGATGTGTGCGGATTAGTAGGAGTAGCTAGAGGAATAAAATAGAGAGCATGAGAACAAGAAAGAGTTTGAGCTAAATAGACATATCTCAAAACAAGCTATAAGTCGCAAACTACAAGATGCCATATATTTCTCATGTAAGATGAAGAGCACCTTGGTGTTTTTTTCCCAGATGGGTTTCCACATTATTTCCTATGTCACATGAGTGATTGAGTGATGAATGTTGAGTATTGAATGTTTAACGGTTAATGTTGAAAGTTTGATTATATTGCATGGTTTATGGTTGTTGCTTGAATGAATGTCACAATACTGATAAAAGTCGTGAATGAATGGATGAATGAATGAATAACTAAATCCTTGTCGAGCACTGTTTATTATTTCATGTTAAAATATTGTTAACTCGTAATACACACGCTACATTGTCATTTATGATTAAGGAATCATCTGTGTCACACCATTGCACCAGTTGTTAAGTGTTAAGGAACAATTCATGTCACATATTGTTTGTGTCGCACTGTTGCACCACTATCGAGTAGTAAAAGGCTCCATCCTTCGAACTTTGTCGAGCACCTTGGATACACACCAAGGGATTGTAATCCCTGGCTGACTGCGAAAACATGATTCTGGCAGTTACACATTAAGATATCTCGGGTGAGATTGTGCCTGCCTCGCAGGTGTTATCGGCTGAGCTTGCTCTGTCGGGTTGATCTCTTTGGGTGTTTTATTGGTTTCATGGGTCTATTGAACCTGGGTCATGAGAGTGGGAAAAGTAGGCCAACAATGAAAAACATCTAGCAGTAAAGAAGTTGAAGACTACAATCCATATCCCGACCGAAAAATTTCAGGAGTATGATAAGATATTGAAAGATCTACTAAGCCAGTTGGAGTATAACATAGTTGAACAATTGTTGATCCAATGGTTTGCTGCAGGACTATTACAGAAGATCCAAATACATATCTGACTGGACAACTTCAACACTTCTGAAGATGCATTGACTAAGGTGTTACAAGTAGAGATGGACGAGGATTATCCAGTAAATCCTTTCGATGGCCGCATTAAAGAACAATTGGAGATTATGCATAAATCAATACAGGAGATAAGCCGCAAAGGACATGAAGTGTGGTGTACTAAATGCTCGACGACCGGCTATACAAAAGACTATTGATAATAGGAAAAATGTCGATAAGATGTTCGGTTCATTCATTCAGTCAAAGGTATCAATACAAAAGTCAAATTTTAAATAATCAATCCTAAAGAAGGATCCAATTCCTTTCCAGCATTAGTAGGCCGACCATGGGGTCGAAATATGAAGGCATCAATTTCACTAGACAAAGAAAGAATAAAATTTAAAGGAAATGAACAAAAATTGATCGTTCCAATTCATCTATCACAAGGAGAACCATGGACAGAACCTATAGATGAATAAGTCTATGTTTGAAAAATATACCAGATACAAAACCATGAGGATTATGTTGAACCGAACAGATATTGATAACTTCACTTAGGAAACCCAAAATTTATTAGGTATAATTCAGACGCAGAATTATATGATTGAGAAATGGAAAACTACAAGCTGCAAGCAAGGGAATGTTGGATCATCCAAGCTATTCCTAAAAATAAAACTTAACAATGTTTCACTATGTCTATAATTCCTAAAATATTTGAACAAAAAGTTAGAGAGTCTCCATCCTCGACACCAACAAAAAAAGAAAAATCAAGTCGGTCGTCACTAAGGTATAAAGAACAGGAATCATCGGTCCTTCACATAGAACAAGTTTCCAATCATAAGGTGAAGAGGGCCGACTTCAAAGTCTAGTCGAAACGTTTATGGGACAAGATGCTCAGTGGTGGGATACCCACCAGTCAAGACTGCAAACATGGTCGACGGCTTCAATGTACTTCGTCAAAATATTTGGAGGAAAGAAGCTAACAAATCAGTCACAAATACTACTCTTTACACAAGGCCAGGATTTTGAAAAACACATCATTACATGTGTAAAAGAATGGAAAAGACCGGGATATAAAGATGAACGAATATGGTCGCACCTATTCCCATCGACATTAGATGATTTTTGAAACAAATGGTAGAAAATGGAAGAAGCACGAGGAGAAATATTTGTATGGAGAGAACTAAAAGAAAAATTCATTAAGGAATTCAAATTTATACCTAAAGATGACCTACCAGTCGAAGCTTCGAATAAAATAAAAACATTTCTAAAACCAATTGTTAATAACACTTCAACAAAAACTCATAACCAACAGAACACTTCATGTCATAGTATTCAGTTAACCAAAATACCACAGTTGACAAGACTTCGAGTAGAAACAGAACATACAATTGGAAAAAAAATTCAATGGAAATATGACCATCCTGAAACAACAAGACCAATCAAAACAACATTTAAAGTTGAAACAATGGAAAAAGAGGATCCTAAAAGATTAACAGCAGAATATTTTCCACCGACATTTACACAAAGTAAAGAAGGGAGTCAAAAATTAATGAAAGTAAGGCACCAGAGTAGATGGATGCGAAAATAAAAGCAAAATAAGTTGACATATCCAACAATGACAGACCAAAAATGGCAAAGATTGGCAACTACTGGAATAAGGAACAAACAGCAGAAATCGTCAACTTACTAAAAGAATTTCAAGATTTTTGCTCGGGATTAGAAGGATCTAAAAGGACTTGTAGAAGAAATGGGTGAAATGAAGATCAACGTAAAACCCAAGGAAAAACCTATGAAGAAAATACCGTACAAACTAGCACATAAATACAAAGAAATTGTAAAAAAGGAAATGATAGCATGCTAGCAGCAGGAATCATCTACCCTATTGACCAGTCGGAATGGGAAATACCAATGGTTATTCAACCAAACAAACATGACCCAACACGACTAAGAATTTGTGTCTACTTTTGAGAATTGAACAAAGTAACACTTACAGACCCATTTCTTACTCCTTTCGCAGACAAAATTCTTAACGAAGTTGTAGGAGATGAGCGTTACTCATTTACAGACGATTTCTAAGGATACAATCAAGTACCTATTGCCAATGAAGACCAAAATAAAACAATTTTTGTGTGTGAATTTGGTTCATCTTCCTACAAATTTATGCCATTTGGTCCAAATAATGCACCAGCTAATTTTTCATGAATAATGATTAAAGAATTTCATGAATATATCTACAAAATAATGGATGTGTATTTTGACGATTGGACAATCTATTCTATGTTTAAATATCATTGTAAATGGCTACGACTTATGCTCGAAAGATGCCGACAAATACAGATATCCCTTAATATTAAAAAGTGTATATTTGCAACACTGATAGGAATTTTATTAGGACACATTTTATGTAAAGAAGGTTGACATCGCTAAAATTAAAATAATTCTCGACTTAAAACCACTAGTTAATTCGAAACAAGTAAGAATCTTACTAGGGCATACAGGGTATTATAGAAAATTCATTCGTCACTATTCAAACATGACATATCTATTAGAAGAATTATTAAAATAAAATCAAGAATATGAATGGACCGAAGAATGTGATAAATCCTTCGACATTTTAAAGAAAAAACTTGTCGAAGCACTTATTCTACGATTTCAGTATTGGTTGGTAAAATTTCATGCACATATTGACACATCTGGCATAGCAATTGGTGTGATATTAACACAACCAGGAAATGAAGGAATGGACTATCCAATTGTATACAGTAGTAAAAAACTAAATAGAGTCGAATGAAATTACTCAACAATAGAGAGGGAGGCACTAGGATGGTATTCGTGCTTCAGAAGTATCAACACTACTTGCTAGATAATCCCTTTGTGTTTTACACTGACCACCAAGAATTAAAATATTTATTTAATAAACCTTTACATCATGGTATAATATGTCATTGGTTACTATTATTTTAAGAATTTGAGTTCGAAGTCATAGTTCGACCAGGGAAAGTAAATGTCAGACCCGACCACTTATCGAGAATCGACACAGGAGAAGAGCCGAATGGAATAGAAGATGACCTACCAGATGCACATTTGTTCAGAATTGAAGCTATACCTTTAGAGTTACCAGAAATTGCCCAATTCTTAGAAAACGTACAAGCACCAGAAGGAATGACCGATAAAAAGAAGAAAATTCTAGCAATGAAAGTTGCACCTTACAGTATAATAAATCGGTTCCTCTATAAACTAGGTTTATATGAGGTACTTCGTCGATGCTTTCTTGATCATGAATGAGAAAGTATAATGCATGAAGCAAATTATGGTCCATCTCAAGGACATTTTTAGTTAGAAACGAATGCTAAGAAAATCCAACAGTCAGGATTATGGTGGCCAACATTATACCGAGATTGTCGGAGATTTGTAAGCAAATGTGATTGTTTCCAACGACTAGGTAGGCCTCTGCCAAGTACTGAAACTCCTTTAATATAATTAAACCCAATTTTAACATTTGAATTTTGGCCAATCGACTTTATAGGATCATTTCTGATACCAGCTAGAAGGACAGGAGCACGATATATTATTACATCGGTCGAATATGTCACTAACTGGGAAGAAGCAGAACCTGTCGAAACCTGCTCAAGTGAGGTAGGGGCGAAATTTATATATGGGAATATTATTACTAGATTCAGTTGTCCACTAACCTTGATTATTGATCAGGGGTCACATTTTATAAACAAAACAATTGCACCTTTAATAGAACAGTTTAAAATTGAACATAGAAAGAGCACATTGTACCATCCTCAATCCAATGGTGAAATCGAAGCTTTTAACAAAAATCTGAATAGAGGCCTAACAAAAATATGTAATACTGACAAAGATGATTGGGACGAAAAAATTCTTGATGTCTTATGGGCATACAAAACCACATATAAATGATCAACAGATCAGACACCATTCTGACTTTTTTATGGATAGGAATCAGTCGTTCCTTTACACTTTCGACAATAAACACCTACAATTGCCGACATATTAAACATTGATGTCAAAGATTCTCAAAAAGAATGAGTAATACAATTATCTAAGCTAGAAGAACATCGAATGATTGCAATGCAACACCAAGAGATCCAAAAACAACAGCAAAAATCTTAGCATGATCAAAATATTAAAAATAAAAACTTGTCGGTCGGAGAACTTGCGTTGTTATATAATAGTCGAGTAAAAGGAAAACCCAAGAAATTTCATACATAATGGATGGGACCATACATTGTATAAGAAATCAATGCTAACGGATCATTTCGACTGGTGGTGTATTTTGGAAACTTGTTAATGACGCCCGACTAAAACACTACAAAGCATTATAATAATAATAATAATAAATGGTTGTATAACTAATAACAAAAATTGAAAAATAAATACTATAAAAACCTAAAAACAAACACAAAGAAAACACTACATAAAATTAATATGACCAGACCTTGGATGAATTCTCAGGAAGGAAGTAGCAGATTATCATTTGAAAGATATAACCACTGACATCATCGACACAACGAATACCGACCATTCCATCGACATCACCATGACCTCAACACACATAAACATAAAGAAGGACCAACGGTCCAATCAAGCAATAATGATCATCAACATAAGGATCACAAAATTCCGCATGCATTAAAATAACCGTCGACAGATCATCCTTCACAGTTAAATCCACCATTAACACAGTAATTAATAACTCCATCTACTACGCCTCAGCCCACTCCAATTATTTTCACTATAAATACCACTCCATATGAGGATCATACATCATTCTATGAAGATCTAGAGCATCAGAGTAACCGATACCATGAGACCAAGCTACATGTGCCTGAACCAAAAAATTCAATCGACATAATGGAACTGTTGTAGGTACAGCAGATCCCATTTTTTGGATAACATGGAAGCCCCAATTTCACATACAAAGGTAACTGTTCTGAATTCCTTAAGTCGTTTAGGAGTCCCCATAAAGTTTATCATGGTTTATGTGATTTTAACTTAGTCGAATTTAGGAATTCATGCATGATTTGTGTGTTTTTGGCGAGTTGCGGAACACTATCTTTTGTAAGAATTTGTTTCATACCGCAACCAGCATCCTGCAATTGCGGAATTCGTATTGCAGGAACTTGAACTTTATTATTTGTGAGTTTTTCATCCCGCAACCTACATCCCACAAATTGCGGAAGGCAGAATGCAACCCGCATCCCACAAATTGTGGAAGGCGGGATGCAGGAACATTTTTGTAAAGTATAGTGTATCATCCCGCAACTCGCAATTGCGGGATGCAGATTGCGGGAACAATTTGATTGATTTATTTTGTTGTGCGATCCTGCAACCCGCATATTGCAGGTTGTGGATTACAGAAGAGAGTGAATAAAAATTCAGTAATTTTGGTATCCCGCAACCCACAAATTGTAGAATTTGGATTGCGGGATGGTTAATAAAATTTAAATCTTGCATTATGATCCCGCATCCCGAAAGGTTTGATCTTGACCATCCATTTATTTTAATCCTAAGGTCCTAATTTGACCCATGGAGAATGTATATATAGGTTGGTTTTTTAGGATTTCTTTACCATTTTACTATTGCGAATTACTATGTTGCATGAATTTTCTCTGCATTTTTACCAGGAAACTTTGTCACAACCCAGTTTTGATTATAGGTTAGTGTCTTAATCATTTCTTCATTCAAATTGATTACTGTATCTAAGCTTGAATTAGCTTTTATTTCTCACTTTGCATTGTTTTAAAATAGATTTTTTTCCAATTTCCAAGAATGGCCAGAATTACCCGCTGCAAAAGCCTCCAAAAGGATATGCTGACCAAAGACCCAAACTTTGGCATTTTCTCGGATACCAGTGGCAAAGTCATTGAAAATTACCAGATTGATTGGCCTAGGGTATACTCAATTTTTGAGAATGACGACTTCTCTGATATACAGAATGACCAGCCAACCTATCCAAGAATTAGGGATTTTGGACTCCATGCCATAGCTTCCAGACCCGCCATCCTCCCTTATAATGACACGGTTAAATGGATCGTGGAACAAGCAAACCCTAAAGACCATTCCTTCAATGATAGTGTAGGTTCATAGTTAGCTACCTTCCGTCCCGAGGTCTTTGTCAAAGCCTATGGCCTTAAACCTGCTAGACAACCCCTTAACGTAGAATTCACCCAAGCTTCCAGGACTAGGTTCAATTTTGATGAAATGTTGAAATCTTGGATGAATGAACCTGGTAAGTTTTCGTAGAGGAAAGAAAACCTTTACCCTGTCACCTTTTTTAGGGAACCCTATTCTTAGCTAGCATCCATGTTATGTAGAATTTATGGTCTCCCCAATTACTCTGGTTTTAAAGTTGAATGGGCTCCAATAGCTCATCATGTCCTGACTACTGGTGAATCTTTCCCATGGGCGTCTATATTATCACTGGAGCTTAAAACGGCTATCCAAGATTATCAAAAGGCCACCGTCCAGAAGAAACCCAATTTCCTTTTTTTGGCCTTCGTCATTGATGTATTCTGCACTGAGTTCCAATATCCCAATTTCGGATGAAACTGGACTTTACCGGCCCCCTCGGTGCCTATTTACCATTCAGAATTGTGGGATACTAACTATGCAACCATATTCTATGATATTTGTGAACACTTCCTCGGCATCATTTATTTTTTAATCTTTAAAAAGGAAGCTCCGGCTTCTCGGCTGAAGCTAAGGCCTGTGACTGGTATGTTGGCAAGTCATTTTCATATATCAAGATTTGGGGTGGTAGCATTGTTCATATCCTGCCTAAGATCGTTCTTGACAGATTGGTCATTGAAGAAGTGTATTTCCATACTGTAACCGAAGGGGTTTACAAGAGACTTGTTGGCCCCAAAAGAAAAGGTTGGCCCAAATTCCCTCTGAACCTTGTATTACTGCTCATTCCAACTGCAACCTGGGCCACAGTGCTAATTGATCATATAGTTTCCTTGAAACTTGGTTTTGCTAGTAAAAGAAAACATGATCCCAAAGGATTTATGGATGCTCATTTTAAGCAGAACCATGTCAAGGTTGATTATATTCATGAGGAAGTCCTTGATGACTCTATCTACCAGGGGGTAGATACCTTTTTTGAGGTCTTAGCCAGGCCCAAAAGAAAATAAGAACAGAGTCACATCTTACAGTACCAAAAGGAGCTCAAAATCAGGATTCAGAGTTACAGAGCAATGGAACTGGACCTCTTGGAAAAGGTAAGAAAGGGCAGGGAAGAGTTGGAAGCCCAAGAAACAAAGGCTCTATCAATAGTAACTGATATAGAGGGGAATAAAGGCAAAGCTCCTATGCAACCTCTCCCATAAATGACAGTCTCTCACCAACTGAAGGTTCTGATGCATAATTCTCAGCAATCAAAGCATAAATTGGCACAGATAACTTCTGCATTGGATAACCAAGCAGCTGGAATTGCTAAGCCTATTCGTGACATTCATGTGACTACTACAGTTACTCCAATATATGATGAACAAACAGCAATTGATGTTAAACCATTTAAGAAACAGAAAACACAGGTGACTGTTCTCAAACCCCTACAATTGACCTTGATGATTATGATGTTGAAGAAGAGATGCATTCCAATGTTCTTGTAATAGAAGAAGTGACTAAGCCACTAAATACATTTGCAGATTTGTTTAATAATAGTGGAATGGAAGAATCTATTCCTAAATCTGTTCATGTTCCTATTTCATCAACTGCATCACTCCTCCTCTCATCCATCCACACTCTTTCCACTTTACCTGTTGGGTTCATTCCATCATCCCCATTATCCCAACTTTATCATTCTTTGACCTCGCCGCCTGTTTCCATCCCAGTTATCTCAATTCAACACCCTACACCTTCATGTACCCCTAATAAGACCCAGTCTTTCAAAATCCCCTTGCCATTACCTTCATTCGTTTTTCCATCATCAGTTTTTCCTAAGCAAGTTTCAACACCCTCAATTACTAACATTGATATCCCACTTTTTGAAGTTATCATCCCGGTCATTTATTCAACCTTTACATCAACAATTGATCAAACTCTCTCCTCTCCCTTCTCCATTTCAACTATCACTATGTCTATGCCACCTCCTACCATTACTCAGACATCCTCGCCGGTTTCAAATGATAGTGGGACTTCGTCATCTACTCCTTCAGTGAATGGTTTTGATGAAGATAATGTAGTCTCTCTTGGATATTACTTTTACAGTAGGTCGTCAAAGGCAGTGGTAAGAAAATGAAATAAGGGAAGTAGGGATCATGATGATGTACCTAGACTTGTTACTAATCAAATAGTATGGACTCAACAGTCTGGTGACCCTCAAATTGATGCAGTGGATTCAGCCATGACTTTGGGTGCTTTTACAGGTGCCAACCTTGATGCAGTGCTCACACTAAACAAGGAATTTGATAAAAGGAAAGAGGAAATGAGAATACTACAGGAAGAGCTAGATGAGGTCAAGAGACAGCATAAAATTCATGTGTCAAATCTAGAGAAAACATCTAAATACATGTTCAAAGAGTTGCAGCTCAAGAATTCCTCTCTTTGGGATGAATTGAAAAATTAGAAGACTGCAAATTCTACCTTCACATAGAGGATAGCCTCACTCGAAAAGCAATGTGAAGATGCAACTGCAAGTGCATATTCCTCTTCCTTCTCCAGTTTTTCACAAGAAGAATTCAAGGAATTGGCTATCAGGACTAATCAGGAGCATTATGAGATAATAAGTGAGTTGTTCCAGTCTATGGATGATATTTATGAAACTTATATTTCTTTTGGTAAGATGTATGTTTTCCTTGAGGATCAAGTAGAAAAAAGGGATCAAGCATCCAAATCTTATGATGCTATTGTATATTGGAAAAGGTACATGAAGTACAAGCCAGAGAACATTATCATTCTCAGCAGTTTTCAACTGAAAAAGGTCAAAACTATACTAACTGCTTGGCTGGACCTTAATGAGATGGTTGAGAATACTATCAAGAAAGCACATGCTGTGTGCAAAAGAAGGTGGTATGTTTTTTATGGTATCATGGAGACATTGTGCTTTCCCATAGTGGATCTTATTAAGAACACATGTCCACCCAAACTAATGATCGAGCCAGTTGAACGCCGATGAGATGAAGCAAAGGAAAAAATCTAGGGACTCGATCATATCACTATTGAATACATGGATCAGTTGATCAGAAAACCTTTGGTTATTGAGCGCAAGATCCACATTTACAACCGCATCTGGCATAAGTTAGCTAAAAATGAAATGGAGAATTATAAGTGTGATGCTCAACTTAGTCTCGAATCAGCTAACTATCCCAACATTGAGGAATTGTTAGGGATTTGGAACAGATGGTGGGATTTCCTTGGATATTAGTTTTATTTAGATTTTTCGATCCCAATTTGATGGGAATCTTCTCTTTGTAATAATTATTTAAAGGGTGGGTTTCACATGTAATGGGGACTTTTGGAAAGGAAAAATCTGGACAAGAGACTGGAGATACCTCTGTCTATTTAAGGTTTTGTAATTTTCTGTAAACTTTATTTAATACAGCAACAATATTCTTTCATATCTCTTGTCATTCATTTGATTAATTTTCCTTAACGAATCATGATTTTTCCTATTTCAGATAGATCAATATTATTGTTAGTTCTTTGCAATTAACAAGTGCATTTAATCACATCCTTGATTTCTCTGTGTTAGTGATTTATGTACTGATAAAGTTTTAAAGAGTTTATTCTGTTAAAGTCTTTATCTATTTCTGCAAATGATTACACAGTAAATTAGATAACATATATGTTAATTTTTCTAATTGACATACTTAGATGCATATTGACCTTGAATGTGTAAGTGTTAAGTTGTTGTCAGTTAATTTTCATTAATTGATTGTGAGTTAAATGATAAGTAAATGATCTTTTTTACATTTCTATTGATCTGATTAAATGCGTATATGTCTTCCATCTCAGGTTGATTTGTGAACAAACCAAATACCTCTCTTAGAGTAGTGTATATCTAGATTAGATTTCCTTTTATAGTTAGATCACATTTCCCTTTTATTTCCCTCATCCCTCCATTTTTCCTTCCCAGGAATACAGATTCTTCCAACATCTAAACTCATTGACTCAAAGACTGCCAGCGGAGGCCAAATATTCATGGGTGTTAACCACACCAAATAGCTCAAGGATAGGGTAATACTTGTGTAGGATTACCTGAAGCCTTTAGTTGGGGTTTCATCCTTTGTTGTGAGCCTTGGACCCTTCTCAGCCACATACATACCTGAGGCTTAAACAAATGGCGCTAGAAGGAGGGCCTGAAGCAAACAATGCCCAAACAAAATACTGAGGAACCTCCTCTAGCAAGAGACCTAATTGTCACTTGTAGTTGCACTCAGGCATCTATGTTGGGGGAACAAACTGTACAAAGTTTATACGCCATCCCAGCTACCCCTATGAATGAACAAAGAGCTCCCAGAAGTAGGTACGTTATCAGATCACCTACCTTAGGACCCATCACAGTAGAACAATTACTGAGAGGAAATTATGATAGCACTACCCTAATTCGACAGCGGTTCGTTGAGGGGCGTCTCCAAAACAACAATCCCCAGGAAAAAAGCCAAGATAACCAAGATTCACGTGACCAAAATGTGGAAGAACGTAACAATTCTTCTAGTCAACCATCGACCCTTGGACTAGATCCTGACTCATTTTTCCAAGAATCAAACACTCCTCGACAGAATATTGTAGCAGGTGGACCACCACCTTCACCTCCTTCCTCTTCATCTTCCTCAGATGAATCGTTGGACTCAAAACCTTCAACCTCATCAAAAGAATATATTCCCATGGCTGACGAACGACCTAACAAGCCCTGGCTAGATGGAGATGTTGTGTTCGTCTTAGGTGATCAACATAGGTTACCTAAAAATCCTAAGAAGTGGCTTCCAAAATATAACCCAGATGACAAAATCCATGTGGAAGACCACATCAAAACCTTTGCAGGAAATTAGGCTTATAAATGTAACACATGAGGGCATGGTTTGCAAATTATTCCCTTACACTTTTGAGGGAAAATCTTGTACATGGTATTTTTCCTTAGAAGCCAATTGCATCCCATCATGGGACGTGTTTTCAAAATTCTTCACTTGGAAATTTGGGGACGATAAGACCCCAAAGGATTTAGTCATAGAGCTCTCCTCGATGAATACCAAAGGGAAATAATGGGTCAAATATTATAACCAAAGGTTTTCATATTTGAAAAATAGAATTCCCACTATTGTCCTCTCTATTGAGGAATTATTGATAGCTTACTATATTATGGGTCTTCCGACTCAGATAACCATGTAGGTGAAAAGGGCTCATAAAGAAACCTTACAGGAGGCTTTCTGTGAATCCATTCAAGTTTAAAAAGACATGTTCTGCCTTAAGGACAATCATGACACATCATATGAACAAGCATATACATCCTGCAATAAAGTTGACAACTTCCCTAAACCCACTTCCAAGAGTCAATATCCTTTCAATATGAACGACATGAACAAGCTCCTACAGAAAATGTATAATGAGATGGTGGATCTCAAGAAAAACAATAAAGAAAAATCAAGCTAATAATAGGGGGTTTACAAGGCCACCTTTCAAACGACCCAACCAACCTCCTCAAAATCCACCACATCTCAATCCCAATGAGGGATTCACTTCAGAAGAAATCTTTTCTGTTTTGAAAGCCTTGGTTGTAGGAACACAAGACACCCCTGAATCCTCTGACAACCGACCAAATTAGGATTCACAACCCCCCCAAGAAGAAGAGGAAGAGGACCAGCATGTTAGCACTGTAAGTTTATTTTTCGAAGAAGAGGAAGAAGAACCTGACACAATTTTCAATCTACAACATACTCACAATACTAGATCTAAAGGGCCTCCTCCACAAGAACCATCACCTGCAACATCAGCTCCCAGCAAAGGTAAGTCCCAACTGTAGAAAGACACTGTCATTCCTGAGCCTGAGTACAATTTGGCTGAGGATCTAAAAAGTGTCAAATTTAATATATCATTATTTGATATTCTCAAAATCCCTTCCATAAGAGATTCCCTACCTAAAAGCATGATAATAAAACAGCCTAGGGAAACTCAAAATAATAACCTTGACCTGTCTCCTAGATCAAACAATCAGAAGCCTGGAAGTAAGGGGATCCTTCCTTTCTTACTTACTTTTGAGATCTTCAATAGGAATGTACACAACTGCAGGATAGATTTAGGTACCTCATCTAATTTGATTCCTCTGTCTATCTGTAAAAATTTGAATGCTACTTGGGAACCTTGCCCCATCCAAATTGTCCAATTGGACAAGTCTAAGGTTAAAGTTGTAGGAAGGATAAGAAATGTTCTACTTAGATTGTCTACGGACCCCATAATTCATCTGACCGTTGACATCGTGATCGCAGAAATCCCAAAGACTTACGGTATGTGGTTAAGCAGAGATTGGTCGGAAAAACTGAAAGGTTACTTTGCTACCAATTGGTCTCACTTGTGGTTACCCCTAAATGGACAGCCCAACAAACTCAAGGTTAACACAAAACCATTTATGAAACAAATGGTGACTGATCTTGATGGATCCAATGAATCTGTGTCTTATTTTAGTGATCAAATTGAACATTTTACATTCGATACATTCTTTGGAGATCTTCCTGCTGATATTTCACCAGTGGAGAATGTAGCAAAAGATTCCCAAATTACTCATCTTACATATGTACCATTCTCTAGTACTATTGTACATAATGTTTATAATTTAAATACTAATTTTAGAATTGACCCTTTTGTTTGGACGTTATTCTTTGATGGCTCCAGGTCCAAAGATGGAGCAGGTGCAGGATGTGTCCTCATAGATCCAAATGGGATCAAGACCATGATCGCATGCAGATTGGAGTTTGAATACACCAACAACATAGTTGAGTATGAGCCACTAGTCCAAGGACTCAAAAAATCCATTAACATGGGTGCAAAGGCGATTGAATGCGTTGGAAACTCTGATATTATAGTAAATCATGTAAGAAACCAAATATATTGCTTGTCTCCTCGTTTAATCAATTATCAAAGGTTGATCAGAGAACTGAATAACTCTTTTCTAGCATTTAAAATCAAGGTTGTCCCCAGATCACATAATTTTGACGTTGATCTATTGGACAATACTGCATCTAGGCTAATTCCGCCAGAAGGTTTTTCTCCACAAACCTTTTCATTTGAGTTGATGTACAGGCCTTCCATTCCTGACAATGTCACGAATTGGAAAGTGTTCGACGATGACCAGAAGATACTATATTTTATTTCATCCCAAGATACCTTTCAAGGCATGGCCATTGATGAGGCTGATCATGAAAAGTCCTTGTCCAACCCTTCTAATATCATCCCCAAGTCCTTCATCAGCTTAGCAAAGTTTTATTATCTACAAGACAAGTTCAGGCAAACCACCAATTGCAAGACCTAAAGCTCGACCCTCAATTATGGAGCTGTCAATCTGGGAACTGAACAAAATCCTCACTTTATCAACCTCAAAATTTATTGTTCCAATGAAGAAAGGAGAAGATTTATCAAGTTATGAAAGGAATTCAAAGACATCTTTGCCTCGACGTATGATGAACTCAGGATTTTCGATACCAGCATCATGCACCAAAATATCCCGATGAAACCTGAAGTGAAGTCGTATCAACAGAAGCTGAGAAGAATGCATCCTGGCTTGGAACCTTCTATCAAGAAAGAACTCAATAAGCTATTGGTAGCAAGAATCATATTCCCTGTTAGACACACGCAGTGGATTTCCAATTTAGTACCCATTCGAAAGAAGAATGGGGAAATCAAGCTTTGTGTTGACTTTAGAAACTTGAACAGAGTTTTTGAGAAGGACAATTATTCGGTTCCTCCCATGGAGTAGATTTTACTTAAGGTAGCTGGATCAAAAATGTTCTCACTCCTTTATGGCTTCTTAGGGTACAACCAAGTCCCGGTTTCCCCTAGAAACCAGCATAAAACAACCTTCTAAACCCCTTGTGGAACATTTTCCTACAAACGAATGCCATTTGGGATTATAAATGCAAGAGCTACGTTCCAGAGAGCTATGGATATAGCTTTCAGGGGCTTAATTCATAATTATGTTATTGTATATTTAGATGACGTAACAATTTACTCTAAAAAATGACATGAACATTTGTCTGCTTTGAAACAGGTGTTCGAAAGATGCAGGAAATATGGGATTTCCCTCAATCCCAAGAAGTCTATCTTCGCGGTTATAGAAGGTAAGTTGTTATGTTTCATTGTCTCCAAGGAAAAGGCATGATCATCAATCTAGAACACACTAAAGCAATCTCAAAGATCGACCTCCCTAGTTCCCGAAAAGCAATGCAGTCTTTCTTGGGTAAGATCAATTTTTTCCACAGATTTGTACCAAATTTTTCCCAAGTTGTCAAACCCTTGAAACATTTAGTAAAAAATGATGTACAATTTAAATGGTCTGAAGAACAGAGGAATGCCTTTGTTGAAATCAGAAGAGCCATAACAGAAGCACTCGCTATGATGGCTCCAGATTTCAGCAAATATTTTATACTTTATACCTTTGTAATTGATTTCTCTTACGCAAATTTCCTAACACAAAAGAATCATGAGGACATTGAGATCCACATTTCTTTCATGAGCTCAACATTTAAAGGAGTCGAACTCAACTATTCCCAAGTCGAAAAATAGGTCTACACATTTTATAAATCGGTGAAACATTATAGGCCATACCTATCGAAGTCGAGGACCAAGGTGATTGTCCCATATGCATACATTCGGAATGTCCTCGTCCAGAAGCAATTACGTGAAAAAAGGGCTCACTAAATGGCGGTGTTGCAGGAATACGATTTGGAGATCAAGCCAACAAACATAGTTAAAGGACAAGGTTTTTGTCTACTCTCTACCCAATCAAATGATCCTGAAGATCAACAAACCAATTGGGAGCAGGAGGAAGCGGTACCTACAAGTTTTGTTAATATAATTGAAACGACAACATCTGAATGGTATGATCACATCAGGTTTTTTCTAGATCATGGGTTTTCGCCTGAAACCCTTGTTGAGGCCTGGAAATTTGCAGGCACAACAGCAAGGGATTCTCCCCAGTCAACGTTCCCAACTAGCCCATGACTGTTTGGTGTAGAAAATACATCCGGTTTGCGGTCTGGCTACCGTAGGTCAAGTAACAAAAATAAAAGGTTTTACCAGTTGCGGCCTGGTCCACCATATATATTTTTTGTATTTTTTGACTTAAAGTATGATATGCAAGTGCCTATCTAAAATGCAGGTTGATAAAGAATGCAAGGAGCGGTCACAATGTGATGCGCAGGTTCTTACCTCTCGTCTTAGACTCTCTCGCATCTAAATCATACACAACTAGAAAATACATACTAACTAAACTATCTCTAGAGAGCAAAAAATTAATTCATGAGTAATGTAATATTGTTCACATGTTAAGTTCAATCACAGATAGCTGTTCTTAAAATCAAAACACATAAACATGAATGAAGATATACACAACAAGATAGCTCATCAACAGTTAAAAACATCCATTACTCATAGTGGAAATTATCACAGAGTATACCAGAGAACATTCAAATAAGAACATAGGTTCAGAAAGTTAGAACGCTCTCACAGTTAATGAAACACGGTTGAAAAAACAAAATAGTTCCCCTTCAACATCGTTCATTTTATCACATTCGAGCATTCCACACGACACCTTCTCCAAAAGGCAAAATTTGCAATTTCTTATTGTAAAATGAAGTAGTTCCTCTTACAAACAATAACTCACAACTTTTTCCAAGGAAAAAGCCCCTCTTCCCTCTCACTTTCCTATATTTATACAAAAACAACAAAACCTTTGGGTTGCCCTGCCCCCTGACCTTCCAGCTCCCCTACCGTTTCAATCTCACAGTTTTGTCAGTTTGTGAGTGCTCATGAATCAGGCAATAAGTTACGTTTCGGATTTAGTCTCATGAGTACTTCATATAACGGGACCAACTTAGTAAATGATGGATCCTTTCCAAGCCTAGACTTCTGTTGCCATTGATTTCGCTTTGTCTTTTATTCGTCCCTTTTAATATCTCGTTGATCTCAGAACATCTCTGCCTATCACTTTTCAGCCAGCTTCCTTCTGCTTTGTCCTTCAGCTATGTCTTCTTTGTTGCAATAATCTAAAGAGTCTTCTAAGTCCATCTGCAGTCAAGATAAAAATTCATTATTAATGCAGACTGCATCTTTTCAACAAATGTAAACCATACTATTCAATAAAACTAATCATCAAAATAAGGCCCTATACTGCGTTCTCGTCGCGAAGACCTAAAAGGATAGAATTATATGAAACCTCCGTCACCCATCAGATAGGGTAAAAACACACACAAAATAGGTAGGAAATACCTTCACCGATGGGAAAATCACTAAAGCATTGGGAGGATAGTTTAACTTATATCCACAATGGCGGGTTTTAGATAGACAACGAGTTCCGCGGGACCATTAATCCTATCGGTGTTGGAAAGACTAAATACTAAAGCATCGGGCAGAAACTCCTTGTCAATGAACAGAATGACATGACGTCGGGAGGTTAGCGCACTATGCAGCCGCAATGGTGGAATATGAAAACACAAAGGGCCCCGTGTCCCAAAGACATATCGACGAAACTTAGACAATGCATTGACGAGCGGAGCAGTTATATGGCGGACACTTAGTTTGCTCGGGAGCCACAATGGCGGAAAACCAACAGACTACAACCTTCGATCCAAGTCATAAACTTTCACTATGGCACAGAAACATTGTGGAAACATTAAGTGTTCAGAAGACATAAGGTCTTGCAGCAGTCCAAAAATCTTGTCTCACTTCCAAAACAGCGGCTTCACAAAGATCAAACACCCCGACTCAAACTTCAACCAATCTCCGACAGCGCAAAGCAAGTCGAAATAATAACACCACGGCATTGGAACCATCAAAACTATCCGTCAGAACAATCATTGTTCAGCTTCTGCAATGGAGGCCCCCATAGGGAAATATGGCTCCGATGCATTGTTAAATGACCTCTGAACAACCAAACTAAAATGTTACATTCCGACAGACTTTCGGTCGGGCAGAGACAAAAAGTTTGTTTCACCTTCAAAACAACTGCGAAAATAAGAAACAGACTTCCGATATCAAAGACAGAAATCACAGATCAAAGGATAACAATTTAAATCCAATTTCAAATTCCTCAACCAAAAACAGTCTCGGACATAAGCAATTTTCCGAAAGCGTAAAAGAAGTTGACCTTAAAAAACAACCCAAACTTGTTGCAGAGGGAAAATAAAAAACACAGTTCATGGATTCAAACGATTCTAGGAAAGATAAAAATTAAGAGGAGGGTCCAAAATTTCAAAAATTTGGGAAAATAGTTGCAGCTGCAACAACCCTTGACTCCAAAAAACATAGAGCATTAAGGCTAAAATAAGCTCCTTATCAACTTATTGATAATGTTCTATTTAGAAAAAACTATGATGGATTTTTTCTTAGGTGTTTAGAAAAGGACCAAACTAACAATATCCTTTTCCAATTTCATGCAGGACCTGTTGGTGGGCATTTCTTGGGGGAGACGAAGGTTCACAAAATCATTCGGGTGGGATATTATTGGCTTACCTTATTCAGGGACACCCATGCCTATGTCAGAAAATGTGAGCCTTGCTAGAAGTGTACTGGAAAATTCAAGAAACATACCTTCCCTTTGTAGCCAGTAATAGTCCAGTTCCCATTTCAGCAATGGGGATTGGATTTTGTCGGACCTATCAACCCTATCTCTTCTCTACAACACAACTACATTTTTATGGCCACTTATTGCTTCACCAAGTGGGTTGAAGCAGTCCCTTTTAGACTGTGTAGTATGAACCAAGTGATTTCCTTTCTTGAAAATCAAATAGTCACTAGGTTCGGCACTCCTGAGTATCTCATTTTTTATAATGTATCATACTTCACATCCATTGACCTCACTAACTATGCCCTTGAAAAAGGGATCAAGCTTAAATTTTCTTCCAACTACTACCCTCAGGGAAATGGATTTGAAAAATCCTCCAAAAAAAACCTAATAAACATCCTGAAAAAGACAGTGGCCTCCCATCACAAATATTGGCATACCCAGCTCTACAATTCTCTTTGGGCAGACGGAATCACTCCAAAGGCAGCCATTGGTAACTCCCCTTATTGTCAGGTCTATGGCAAGGAATTCGCCCTTCCATCTAATCTCACCATCCCCTCGTTATAGCTATCCCAATCCATCCAGGAGGATGACTCATCCCCACTACAGCAGAGGATTGATACTCTGCTTAAGTTAGAGGAAGATAGGGAAAGATCCAAGAACAAATTCTATCAATAGTTGGTAAAAAACTGGTTCAATGAAAAATCCTCCTCTGACGGGATTTTTTCAGTAGGGGATTTGGTATTAATATGGGATCAGCAACACAAAGACAATAAGGAATACACCAAGTTCCAACGCCTTTGGTTGGGACTTTTCATTATTACAGAAAAGATTGGTCCTAGCACTGTTCGGTTACAGACACTGGAGGGAGTCATAGACACCTACCCAACAAATGTTTTCCTACTTAAAAAGTATTTTGTCTAAAAATTTTCATGAGTCATGTACATAGGTGTGGTGTTTTCTTTTGTTTATTTTCTTTGTTTTGAATGTGTGCTTGATATTAGCAATTTTTTGTTTCCTGCACATTCGGTATTGGCGGAAAATCGGTCTCTCTTAAGATTTCAGCACTCTGAATTTCAATACATTGTCAGTTTCAATTTTTTCCTAGCCTGTGTTAGGATTTATTTTATATGTTGATGGCTTCCAATAAGTGCAGGATTCTAGGTTAATACATTTATATCCTGATCAATATCCTTACATATGTTTTATTCTATGGTGAAGGTCATGAAGGTAATCGGTTCCTCTTGTCTCAAGTCTCATTAATGCACTACAGCATACCTTTATAACCTGGTTGGCCTTATCTATTCTGAATTTTGTCATAGTCATACAAAAAAGGGGAAAATATTTGTGTTATGGATTGCAGGATGGGGGGGTCTCATCACGAGCTGGCCCATTAGGTTCATAGATGCTTGGTGGAATGACATCTTCTCCATGAAACTAGAGGGATGGATTTTAGTATTCTTGGAAGATGGGAGATCCTATTACATGTCATCCCATTCATGATTTGCAAAGCATTAGTGAGTAACGTTGTTTTTATATGGATACCAAGCCATGGTAGTGCCTTGCAGTCCATATGCAAATAAATCCTTGTTGTTTATGTAAGACAATTATCGTACATAAGGACAGGGGGGTCTTATCACAATCCATCCATGCCATGATCATGGATTTGACTTTGGACTGAAACTATCATTAGATGGTTCCCAGGCCATGATAGTTGCTTTCAGTATCACAGCTGGAAGACAAGAAGTCTCCTTACTGAGCTGGCTTGTTCAGTTTCCAGATCAGGTTTGTGAATGGCGTTGATCACCATATTGGAGCAGTGGTCTTATGTTGGTAAAGTATTTCAATTCTTTAATAAATACAAAAAAAAAGTAGATCTTGGTGACTTGTGTTCGAAATCCAGAATATGCCTAGGTTTGATTTCAAGTTCAACTTAAACTGTGTGCTTATTCCTACTTAATGGTAAGTGATCCTTGCTATCCTTCAAGCCCCTAGATCAAATTAGCATCATCTTTAAATTGATCATGGATGGTAATGTACAAATCATTTTTGATAATCCTCTGTGTTGGTTGCATCCTCATGTAAACATTTTCGGTAAGTTTCAAGTTATCATTTTTTGTTACTAACATGTTTTATATGCAAAAGAGTTCTTGTTTTACAGAGATAACTGGTTCTTCCCAGCCAGTCCCAATTAACTGACAGCAACTTAACACTAACACGTTCAAGGTCAATCAAAATCTATGTCAATTAAAAAAATTAACATATATGTTATCTAATTTACTGTGTAATCATTTGCAAAAATAGATAAAGACTTTAATAGAATAAACTATTTAAAACTTTATCAGTACATAAATCACTAACAGATAGAAATCAAGGCTATGAATAAATGCACTTGTTAATTGCAAAGAACTAACAGTAATATTGATCCATCTGAAACAGGAAAAATCATGATTCGTTAAGGAAACTTAATCAAATGAATGGCAATTGATATGAAAGAATATTGTTGTTGTATTAAATAAAGTTTGCAAAAAATTACAAAACCTCAAATAGATAGAGGTATCTCCAGTCTCTTGTCCAGATTTTTCCCTTCCAAAATTCCCCATTACATGTGAAACCCACCCTTTAAATAATTATTACAAGGAGAAGATTCCCATCAAATTGGGATCGAAAAATATAAATAAAACTAATATCCAAGGAAATCCCTCCATTTGATCCAAATCCCTAACAATTCCTCAATGTTGGGATAGTTAGTTGATTCGAGACCAAGTTGATTATCACACTCATAATTCTCCATTTCATTTTTGGATACTAGTTTTATTTAGATTTTTTTATCCCAATTTGATGGGAATCTTCTCTTTGTAATAATTATTTAAAGGGTGGGTTTCACATGTAATGGGGACTTTTGGAAGGGAAAAATCTGGACAAGAGACTAGAGATACCTCTGTCTATTTGAGGTTTTGTAATTTTTTGCAAACTGTATTTAATACAACAACAATATTCTTTCATATCTCTTGTCATTCATTTGATTAAGTTTCCTTAACGAATCATGATTTTTTTGGTTTCAGATGGATCAATATTATTGTTATTTCTTTGCAATTAACAAGTGCATTTATTCACAGCCTTGATTTCTCTCTGTTAGTGATTTATGTACTCATAAAGTTTTAAAGAGTTTATTGTGTTAAATTATTAATTTATTTCTACAAATAATTACACAGTAAATTAGAAAACATATATGTTAATTTTTTTAATTAACGTACTTAGATGTAGATTGACCTTGAACATGATAGTGTTAAGTTGCTATCAGTTAATTTTCATTAATTGATTGTGAATTAAATGATAAGTAAATGATCTTGTTTACATTTCTGTTAATCTAAGTTAAATGCTTATTTGTCTTACATCTCAGGTTGATTTGTGAACAAACCAAATACCTCTCTTAGAGTAGTGTAGATCTAGATTAGATTTCCTATTATAGTTAGATCACAATTCCCTTTTATTTCCCTCATCCCTCCAGCTTTCCTTCCCAAGAATGCGGATTCTTCCAAGATCTAAACTCATTGACTCAAAGAGTTCTAGTGGAGGCCAAATATTTGTGGGTGTTAACCACACCCAACAGCTCGAGGATAGGGTAATACTTGTGTAGGATTACCTGAAGCCTTTGGCTAGGCTTTCATCCTCTGTTGTGAGCCTTGGACCCTTCTTAGCCACATACATACCCGAGGCTTCAACAGGAACCTAAACAGACAACTACAAGATCTGCAATGAACAAAACGAAAGAGCTAGAAAAATATAGCACTCCTTTCGTACAACAATTGCATAATGTTCGTAGCGCGAAAGTTAAAGAAACATCACGGGAAAGAATATAGAAGGAAATCAAGGGCTAGGCATATGAAAATGGAAAAATTAAGGAGGAATCTCAAAAACTAAGCACGAGCACAATCCTAAGCTATATGAATGCACCTCTAATGGACAGCTTGTGGGCACAAATGACATCATTGCACGGTTCATTGTTAGCAGATATCACAATGACAAGTTCTATTTCGACAAACCTGTCGAAAACTCTGGTTACATAATATACAGGCTTACCGGGTTGTCAAACAAAGGAGAATCGGTTCCCGTGAGGTCAAACCTAGGCCTAGTGGAAAAACTAACACGAACATCGATAGGAAAGAATTCATGGGGCTTAATAATCGGCCAAATACATTATACTACACCAAATATAGTTGTGAAGATTATTTCTGCAGGTCTGACAAGCACAAGATGAGGTTCTGATTTAAAACTCAACATGTTATAAGTAGTGTTGAACGTATAAGAAAAAAGGAAACTCTACCAGTGGGCAGAACACCTCACAGAAATAATTAGGCACACTTGCGCAAAATGCTAGGAGGATGGCACCCAAATCAAATTTCCTTCATTAATCATTTGGATTGTAATGTACCAGCTTTGACCAGTCGAAGATCAAGAGTTCAATGAACTAAACAGAATCACCATGTGGAATTTCAAGTCTTTCTCGACAACAAGTTGTTGACTGGGATCAAATATGGCCAAATTTTGGTTAGATATTTGGTTAGATATACCAGTTGATGAACAATTCCAAAAGTTCATCACAGAAGAAGAAAAGCAAAGCCAATCAAAAACAAAGAAAGAAAAAATCGTTACCCCGCCTGCTATTGATCCAGTTGAGCTCACTAACACTCCACCACCTCCATCCCCAACTCAAATAGTCAAAGAATATTTATCGACTTCGACGGTAATTACATCGACGTCCACCATAAATCCATACTTAGAAGCATTACTAGCAAACCTTTGTACCACAGTAGACAAATACAATGACCTTTGGGATTTTATAAACCAACTTCTAGCTATTTTCCCCAATGTTCAGCAAACAATGATAACAAAACCAGTTATCACTTTAAACACCCCGCAACACATTCTAGCCACTCCACCAAATCCCATCCAAAAGTAAATTTTTGCATCGAAAACACAAATCGTGGGACATATTAAATCCACTTTCCAGATAAACCCGGATAAAATCGATGAAATTGTGGAAGAGAAAATCCCTTCATTTGTTCCACACCCTACTGAAAACCCTCCACTCCTCAACCCAACTGATGAATTCGAACCCAACATTTCTGAATATTTTTTCAAATTTGTCGACCGAGTTGAACCACCAAAAACGATCCAAGATATCGAATCTGTCGAAGCAAGCGAAACTGTCAAATCCCCTGAAATTGTTGAAAATATTTTACCGATAGATTCCATCTCGACTTTACTACCATAGACTTATGAGCAACCACCACCTCTCCCTTCACCCACACCACCTTCACAAATATCAGCTATCAATATTCCACCAGAAACCCATCTAATAAATCTTATTTTATCTATCAAATCTACAGAGAAAATACAGACTACACCTCCACCGACAGAAGAAACTGAAAGACAAAATAGAGAACAGGAACCGAGAAGAAGAAAAGAAAGGAAGAAGCAAGAAAAAGAGCACCAAAAACAGCTACAATAGGCTCAACAACAGATACCCTCATTGATTCACCTGTCCCAATTAGAATCGACAACAGCAATCAACATGCAAAAGGAAAGAGAAGAAGAGCTAAACCAGTTGCTAGACACAATCAATAAAGAGTCAAGAATTAGAAGAGAGAAAAGTAAAGAACAATTAGAAAAAATAAAGACAGAGCAGACCGAATTCCTAACAAAGTGTGAAAATGTGTCAAGGCAATTCATCACAATCCCGGAAGGGGTCGACACAGACAACCCATTAGACAAGGCATACCAACTGGTTGAAAGTGTTGTGTTGAAATTTCAGGCACAGCTACAAGAAAGAATACAAGAATAGGTAGAAGAGGCTACTATGCTACTGATAAATCAGTATACAACCTTTTCGACAGCCTACAACTTGTTGGGACAGTACATCACAAAATCCAATGCGACTAAGAAATTCTTGAGAAACTGGTATACGTACTATGGCTAAGTATTTCATCAAGTATGGAAGACTCGTGATCTCATTAGTTCACTATAGAACCATCAAGCAGGAACTGAAGCAATGGGGCAAACAATTCATGACCAGCTTGTGCTAGAAATGACAAAACTAGAAAGATTAGAGAAGCAAGAGCATCAATGGATTAGCCAAGCTAGACCAAGCCTCATCAGTCTCGAAAAAATATGACCTCATATGCAAAGATTACTTGCGGCTACTAAAGAAAAAAAACAAATTTTAGGGACCGACATGATTAATATCCAAAGCATAGACATACACCAAAAAGTAGAGAACTTGTCGACTCTCACTACATTAACCATAGACATTCAGAAGGCAATTTGCACTTGGGAGTACTTCCAACACCAATTGGAAATTACTGCAGAGGCTATTGTGGAAGTCTGCACATCAGAAACCATCTATCAAGCAGCATAGTCCATAAAAGAACATTTCAGAACTACTCAATACAGGAATTGTCACCTCCCTGTTTGTTTGGGACGAAGAAATATTTTGTGCTGGGGAAAATGTTGGAGGAGCTAGTCGAAAAAGCTGACTAGACTTGCTAGTCGACTAATTGTAGATTAGGTCGACTTCATAGGTCATGTCGGTTGGTTGAACTGGCAAGTAGTTTCTACAAACTAATTTGTAAACATATATATAAGTTGTTGAGCAAGATAGATACTCGGTTCGGTTTATTGTATGAACCCACATGTGTTTTTGAGTAATATAATCTGTTATTATGTCTACCATTCTTCTCTCTTGTTCTGTTATTGTTATATGATTCTTTATGTGTGTCATTGGTAACCTTGCAATCTGATTGATTAGAATAAACTACAATATTGACATGACTAGAATTTGATCGAGAACTCTATTTTTTATGCCTCAACTGAGTATCAACGAAGGATATACTCATGGCATCTCTGGATCATGGTGTGCATAGTCAATTTTTGATTACTAACTTATATGTAAATTGTTACCTATATCTTCTCAGGTATTATTTGTCTCTCATTTGCTTGGTGGTAGGACAATTTGTAAATTAAAATCCTTTTAAGTATGGGTGCCTTTGTTCATGAGCAGAAAGTTGTTTCTATACAAGAATCCCATAACTGACTTCATTGAGAAGTTAAATATTTGCAAAATGTCATTACATAATTGCAGACTAAGAATCAATAATTGAAGAATGCTTTGCAAAGAACCCATACTCCGATGGAAGATGAGATTTCCCTCCTTCAAACTAGCATTTTGCAACAATTTGATTAGAAATCTAAACAGTTTTTTGTGCTAGAAAGCACCGTGGAAAGCATTTTCTAGAATTTAGCAAACAAATTTGAAGATAATTCATACTTAATTGATGACTTAGAAGAAGAGGTGAAATCCCTTTCTCGTGAAGATATTGATGGTTGAAGACAAAAAATGGTTGACTAGAAGCATAGAATGTCTAGCTGACTAATGAGTTTGCTCAATTGCAAACCTCTGCTCATGAGTTTCATGAATAAGCTACCCCTTTTCAAGAAGACAATAATTGTTTCTTTGAGGAATATCAAAATTTGAAAGAAGATTATGATGCTATGTTGTTGCAATTAACTGAGAAGGATGAGACTATCAAGGGATTATAGAATTGCAAGCATAGTCTTGAACAAGAGGTTTCTAGATTACAGATTGTTGAGGAGAAATTTGTTGAGTAGTGATTTAATGAGAATAATATCATTGAGTTACCAACTATTCAGCAAACAATTGTCATTGTTTCGCTGACAAGATCACCCATTACTTCTTCCACCTTTGATGCTCTTACTTGTAGTCCAGTTATTTTTGAACTAATTGATTGTAAGACAAATGTTGATGATGTTGTTCTTTCATTGCATGATTTTTTGGCTACTAATAATGTTGCTTCTCTTGTATTTGAAAGCCATACTACAGATATTGGGTCTCAACTGCTGAGAAAAATGGTATATACTGAAGGAGGACTCGGGAATAATGTACATGGTATTGTTGTAACTATTTCTGCTGAGATGAAAAAATCTAGATCTGGTCTTGGATATGATGGTGCTACACCTAGTATTGATGATACTACGAAAGCATTGTTTGTTGTTGAAGGTATTCAGCCTACTAAAGAGCAAAATGTTGGTGAATGTGTTTTTCCTCGTGAGCCATAAATTGAGAATGTTAATGCATACAACATTTCTATTGATATGCAAGGATGTTCTGATCCTTTTGATAAATTAGAAATTAAGACTGCATCCACTATTCTATTCGAACATAGTTTTTTTCCATATAGGCATCCTCATCAAAAGAATCAAAGGTATTTTCCCAAGAATCAAAATTCTTGGAAAGGTGGCACCTATTATTTCAGAACTTTCCAAAAAAGACATGAAAGACAAAACTGTAGACCAATATCGACTTCTCAGATAGATTGTGGTTGTATTGATGAATGGTCATGGAATAATTTGATTAGATTCTTAAGTACATCATATAGATGTATATTTTATTTGAAATGGATAACAACAATCATGTCAATTTGAAATAATTTATGTTCTTATCATTCAAGACTTAGAGCATAATTTTCATTGCATTTATAATAAAGTCTATGTCTTTCTCAATTTTTCATTGACGTTAGAGACAACATGACTGCTTTCAATGAAGGTGAAGGGATTGTGCTTGAGGAATTGGCTTGTGTAGGGTGTGAGGGGGGGATTAAAGATGGTTTGTTGGGTTTTGAACCGATCATTGTATTTGCTTCTAGAGCCTTTTGAGATGCCTCTGATTAGGTAGTAGGATGCTACATTCTAACATGTAATATAATTGCCTCCTTAAGGCCACTATTGAAACATCATATATAGAAAGAATATGTTAATTTATCTGTACATATGGCTAATTACTCAAAGGTTTAGATAAATTATACGATAAAGATAGTGTTGGCCTCTTTTCTCTTCTTGTCTAGACTCATGGTTCAACAACAACATAATACCAACAAGACACCACAAGACATCATCCCGATAGAGCAAGCTCTGTCGGTAATGCCCGCGAAGCAGACGTAGTCTCACCTGAGATATATTTATGGGTAACTACTAGAACCATGTTTCCGCAATTGGCGAGGGTTTCTAGTCCCTTGGCATGCGGCCAAGGTGCTCGACAAAGACGAATGGATGGATTCTACTACTGCATGACGACAGCGCAGCAATGAGTCACAACTGGTGCATGACATGAATTTACCATAGTGACTCTACTACTAGCACAACAACGCTACACATCTGATTCCTTGTGCTCAACAGACATCATGCGACTCATGCCTTAACTTAACAACTGAATCATAAAGCCATACATATCATTCTAATAGTGCTTTAATTCTTCATGCATCCATTGATTGTTCCAACTGCGACATTCATCCAACAATAACTGTAATAATGCATAGCAAGCAAACATTCACATCAACATTCATCATTAAATAGATTCAACCACATAACACAGTAAATAGCATGGAAACCCATCTAGGAAAAACCACGAAGGTGCTCTTCATCTAGCATGAGAATGGTTTATAGCACCTTGCATACTATTCTTTAGATATGTCTATTTGACTCAGTCTTCCTGCTCTTATTCTCTCTAGTTTATTCTTCTATCTACTCCTACTGATCCGCACACAGCTGTAAGATCTGTGGCTCAACAACCTTCTCCTTCTACTATACTCTCCTCTGAGTCTTCTTCCTCTAGCTATTCCTCTAATTTTAACTAAGAATTGCATAACTCTTTAACAACAGACATCTATTGAATGAACGACTCAAAACCCAACCCTTATATAGGTCAGGTTCCTCCTATATATAATATTTACAATACCATGCACGTCGAATAAGTACAGCTCAGTCATTACAGACTCAACAACCCAAAATATCTCTGGTTTACATCAATGTCGGCCCATACCTAGCTGTAAAATCCCTGCAAGACATTAACCACGGACTTAACTAGCCGCGAAAACACCTTTCAACTCATCTGCATCAGTCATAAATAGCCACAAAATTGTCCTTCCTCCTCCCGTTGGCTCGTCCTTCTACAGTATTCCTTGACTTCTGTCTTCCATCCTTAACTTCTCTACCTACCTCTTCCATCGACTCGGATCTGTCTTCCTCATTGTAGCATCCTTGTTGCAGATTTCCTTTCGCCTCTTTCTCGTCATGTGCATGTTTTTATCTTATCTGTGTCAATTCCTTCTTAGCCTACTTTTCTCCTGTCGCGCACGCACTTTTTATCCTTTTGCTTGTGCATTTGCTTCTTCCTTCTGTACTTATTCTGGCCCAACAGGCCCCCAACACTCACATGTGGCTTGTCCCAAGCCACTAAGCAAAAAGTCATTCATCCGCAAAAATGGCCTGCCGCAAAATTTTTACTTGCCTTGCAAAATCTATGCCTTTGGTGCAGGGCCACGCCGCGCAGTGGGACCAATCTTATCCTAGAAGTCCTTCGCCATCTATTGCACCTTAGAAACTTCCCATGCTACTTCATCTGCCTGTGCAGCCAATTGTTCTACATGGTCAGAACTGATATGTCCCAACAGTCCTTCCTTTAACGATTGCAAGACTTGCTGAAGTTTCTACTGCACAGGCTGAAGAAGGCCTGTGAGCCGGGATGCTTCTGATCAGTGTGTGTCGACCTCGGCTTCCCTAATCTTCTCTTAATTTCAAAGAGAATTGAATTCCTACTGCATTCCCTTAATCTCCATGCCCTTAGTGACCTTTTCCTGAAGCAGTAGTTTCTTCAGTTCTGCCTTTGCAGGGCTGATTTTCTCATCTTCCTGTCGCACGCTTTCCCTTATGTTTTCTACAATTTCATCTTCTATCAACACTCCCCATCTTGTAGCAATGGCTTCAGATTCCTTTGTACAGATTATTTCTCCTTCTCTGATATTTTCAGTAGCCTCATATGCTTCTCTTCTTCTCTCCTCAAGGACCTCTCGAGGTGTGCTCAACACCTACCTAGCCTGCAGTTCCTCAACCTTCTTTAGTTTCCTCGCGATGAGCGACAGTCAGGAAACCTTGGCTTCTGAATATTCATCTTCCTGGTCCACTTCTGGTGGGAACTCTGCAACTATGCTCTTAATGGTTTCAACGAGTGAAACACTGCTATGCTCATGTGCAACCATTTCCTGTGCTTTGTCGTTAAGGAGGGCCTTGCGCGCCTTTGCCTTCCTTTGTATTTTTGCTTCTTGATAAGAACCAGCATTTTCCCTCGGTCGTATTTCAGATGCAACTGCCTACTAAACATCATAGACTTCACCCAAAGACAGCTTGGAGAAGTCGATATGGATGGCTTCTATCCCTTGCATAGCTGCATCGAAATCAGGTGTTTCTACCGCCATCACCTGCGCCTGGATTTTTACCTTAATTGGCGGCACCAATTCTGGTGTGACTAGAGGGATGCTTGGATCCATGCCATATGTCTCAGCTTTCACAGTGGCTTTGACCTCATTAATGGCTTCTATTAATTTATTCAAGTGGGTCCCAACTTGGTCAGCAATGCTTACATGTTGTGTGTTTAGAGTGGCAAGGTTGTCCTGTGCAACTTTAGCGATAGCAGTTGCAAGCTCATGCACATCGTCTTCAATCAATGTGTTCGTGCCAGATGTCTTGTCTTCTTTTCTCTTCTTGCGTGGGTGATCTGGTCTTTGTTGCTACATTTGCGCTTCTGCTTGAATGCTTTCCTAAGGATGCGCGCTCTCAGAGTCAGGATGATCCAAGACATTCCTACCAGCATCATCAGTTGTTTCTTCTTCTTCTTGCGACTGATTTCCTTGATCATCACCTCCCTGGTTTCCTTGGCCATTATTGTGGCCATTGTCGTGGTCCACGAGTGGGTCTTCTTCGTTCAGGTGCTCAGGCAATGGCTCCACCAGTGGGCCATGCCATTCCTCATGACACTCCTTAACAATGTCATCGACATCAGTGACCATGAACCCTGCATTGTGTGCTTACCTCGTTGGGTCTTTCTTGGGCTCCAAGATCATATTATGGGCATCGGCATGAAAATTGATCAATGCCATGTACCTATGAACCATCGCAGCGCGGATTTTGTGAGATCGGCGAACAACATCGTGCAGTGCCTCTGATTGCAAAATTAACTCGATGTTGTTATCCTTCTGCTAATTCGTATGCTTCCTTTGTTCCCACAAGTTCTGGTACCTTGCACCAAGGCACGGTTGTGGGACATCCATCTGTACAGAGTCTGGTGGGTTGGCCCACAGAGTTAAGGATATCAAGATGAGAATCCAGGAGTAATGAAATTTGTAGGAGGGCTCTTCCTGGTCCTACATGGCGTCATCTATAAGCTCATGACACAAATATCCCGACCAATTGAAAATCCTTCCCATTGCGCACAGTTATAAAAGATTGCTTGTTCCCGCAATGCACTGGTTGGGCCTCATCTTGTATAGCATCTTACAAGAGAGGAGCTGCGCATGAACATCTTCTATGGGGCCAATTAGGAAACCCATGTCTACGCACTGAAGCTAATGCTTCTGCTTCATCCTGCTGGTGTTTTTCTGCACCAAATATGGTGCGGGGTCGTCCCCTTCCTTAGGCAGACCCGTTATCACAGCAATACGGTCAACGTCAAGTGGGTATGGTCAATCGAGCCATATGCATCCTTAGTGGAAATAGACCAGAATTTGTCTCATGTATGTGTTGAAGTATGGACTGTGGTTGAAATGTGGCATAAATAGCAGGTTCATCAGTCCTGCGCGGCCAACTCATTCAACCCATTGCATTGGTCTGAGTATCTAAGTTCCAGTCAGGTTGGTCTAATCGGGGATCATGTAGTCATATATTTTCAACCTTGGTTGCTGTCATGTGTCAAAGTCCTCGAAGTTCAACTTGACGAGATTCGAAACAAGGCTCTTGGGCATTGGGATGTTCTAAGGGATCCGCGGTGTGACCAAATTTTTATTGGCCTTCTTCAGCTGTACCACTTCCTCTGCATCAACTCTTCTTAGTGGGACATAGTGGGGAAATTTTTCATCATCCTCCTTAGCATATGGGCCTCTGCATGATGGGGAGTCTTCATCCATGGCGTCTTCCTCCAGTGGGACTTCTTCCATGGGTGCTTTCCCAGTAACATCCGGGATGGTCGTAGCCTTCCACTTTCTAATCGTTTGCAGTCCAGACGGTCCTGCTACTTCTTTCTCACCGACCTGTCTCGGCTCTCTGATCGGCTGCACAGCTACAGTCAGTGGTATTTGAACTAGGTTTGGCATAGGGTGCGAACCAGGGGTTGGGATATTAACAGGGGTAGCTATAGGTCGAGCAGTAGGTGGGGTCCTAAGTGCGATCAGGGGGACAAATGGTTTCTTGGTTCGTGCCACCGAGTCAGTTTCTTGTTGTTGCACCTCTGGTGATTCTAATTCTTCTTTGATAATTGGGCAACCTAGGATAATGGTTGTGTCTGATAGCTCATTGTCACTTGGGATCTTGATGACCATGGGTGTTGGCTAACTGAATGATAGACTTTTAGCTCTGTGATTGCTTGGGTCTGGTTCTCTTGGCTCTCTCTCTCTGTGCGTAAAAGATTGCTTGATGGAAAATCCTAGTACTTATACCCATTATCACTTCCTATAGTCATCATTCAGATGTCTAATCGATCACATCAGCTTCTTGGTCGATGTGCTCCTTCATTAACTCAGCAGCTCGAGTGCTTTGTTGTACCTATCAGCACAGTTATGGCAATTATGTTGAGGATGGTTAATGGGACCAAAAAACACGACGTCATTCTCCTCATACCACGTCGAATTTATGGCTCTTAGTTGTCGTAGCTGCCTCAATCTTTATTGGATATCCTCTCTTAAATATCTGATTGCAGATAGCCTGTCATTTCCACCTTTCCATACGCTTTCTGCCTTTTCTTGCACGTTCTGCTTTTCCTTGTGCTTTTGCATGCGTATGTCACCAACGTATGACATAACAGCTCTCTCTCTCTCTCTCTCTCTCTCTCTCTCTCTCTCTCTCTCTCTCTCTCTCTCTCTCTCTCNATTGTAGTATGGCTTCAAGCGACTACCATTGACCATTCCTGCAACATATGTTCCATCGAGCTTCTGTAACTTTACTGCACCCGCATCAATGATGTGTGCAACCACATATGGCCTAAGCCAATGTGTCTTTAGTTTACCCGAGTGTTTGAAAAACTTGTTGTCATACAGCAGTACAAGTCCTCCAACTTTAAATTGCTTAACCCAGATATGGTGATCATGCCATGCTATTTGTCTTTACTTCTCCACAGTCTGATGATATCCTACGATGAAGCATTCCTCTTCCATCTGAACGAGATGCTACAGCCTTTTCTCGATGGCATCTCCGTCAGTCATCTCTATCAGCACAGCAATCTGTAGGCTTGGCACAATGTACTCCATTGGTACAATAGCTTCTTGTCCATATACCAACCTGAATGGGGTATGACCTGTCGTCGCTTGCAATTTGTGTGATATGCCCATAGCACAGCTGAAACTTTCTGATCCCAATCATCTTGGCACATGTTTCATACCTTGGTCAAGGCATTCTCCAAAATATTATTTAAAGATTCAACCGTTCCATTCGCATGAGGATGATAGGGTGTTGTCTTCTTATGCTAGATCTGGAATTCTGCAGTAAGCTCAGCAATCACATTGTTAACAAAATGCGTACCTTGGTGACTTAGGAGAATCTTTGGACCTCCAAATCTAGTTACTATGTTTTCAAACAAAAACTTCGTCGCAGTCGCAGTGGTGCAATCCTTAACATGCGCGGCTTCAGCCCATCTGGTTAAATAGTCTGTCACAGTGATAATATAGTGTGCGCCAGTCCTCTTTCCTTGTGGGCTGATTGGTCGAAAGAAATCAACGACCCATTTATCAAATTCCTGGAGGGATATCTGTGGCACCAGTGGTATTTCATCGCGACGTGACAGTTTTCCTGTTCACTGGCAGATATCGCAACGCCGATAGAAACTCTTAGTATTCATGTGTATGATTGGCCACCATAATCCTACTTGGAGTATTTTTCACATAGTCGTTTTTCCTGCGTAGTGTCCTCCTATGATACCAGCATGTGCTTCACTCATAACCCATGGTCGTTCATAGTCAAAGACACAGCAATGACAAGACTTCATCCACAACCAACTTATATAGATTCCCCACGGTCAATGTATAATCAACAGATCTTATGACCAAATGTTTTTTCTGATTAGTTATAATTCCTTTCGGTGCATGTCATGTGCTCAAAAAATGAATGATGGCATTAAACTCATGGTTCTGATCCTCCATCATGTGGATCGCAAACAGTTGCACGTCGGGAAAGTTGTTTTCGAGGCTCATTGGTTCTTCACCGCTCTCTATCCTTGATAGGTGGTCAGGTCCAACATTTAGTCGGCCAGGTTTAAAAATGACCTCAAAATCAAACTCTTGAAACAGGAGAATCCATCTACAAATATTCCCCACCAACACTGGATTGTTGACCTTCTCTTTCTGTCGTCGTGTAATTCTTTTCTATTGTAGACAGTTTCCTGCTTGCGAAAGCAATAGGGTGGTCCAACGCACCCTCTCCTGGTTGTGTCAGGACTATGCCAAGCATGATAGATGACGCATCGACATGCACAGGGAACTCCTTTTTCCAATCTGGGAATACAATTATTAGCGTTGTGGCCATTATAGTATTCAGTTTATCCAAGCTTTCCTGGCACTCTATTGTCCACTGGAACTTTGCGTCTTTCTTCAACAATTTCCCCATAGGTGCAGTGATCGTTGCATATCCTCTGATGAACTTCTGGTAGTAGCCTGTATGTCCTAGCACTGATATGAGTTGCATGACTAATGTAGGTGATGGTAGGTCAAGAATAATCACACTTTTTGTTGGGTCGACTAAAATACCATCGTGACATACAACATGACCCAACAACACACCAAACGGTGCACAGAATATACATTTTTTTTAATTAAGCGCAATCTGATACTGGCGACAGCGGTCCAGCATCATGCATAGACTCTCAATATGGTCTCTTACTACACCAAATACAGTCCAATCATCAAAGTAGACCTCAATAAATTTATGAATAAAGTCTTTAAAAGCATAAACTAATATTCTAGAAATAGCAGGTGCATTCTTGATTCCAAAGGGCATTACCGTATACTAATAGCATCCCCATTCTGTGACGAAGGTCGTTTTGTGGCGATCTTCCTGCTCGATTCTAACTTGATGATAGCCAAATAAGCCATCAGTGAATGTATACATCTCTTGTCCACCTAAATTTTCAAGTACTTCATCTGTGAATGGTGTTGGGAATGGGTCGTGCAAGCATGCACCGTTTAGCTTCTGCAAGTCTACATAGATCCTGACTTTACCTGTTGTCTTCTTATCCTCGATCACTATAGGGTTGATCCACTTTGATTCCTCAATAGGATCTATGATTCATGCGTCGAGCATGCAATCCAATTATGTATTTACCTTTCCTTATACTTGGGGTTCATTCGATATGGTCGTTGTCTACTGGGCTTAGCATCTGGTCGCAGGGGTATTTTCATCTCCCCTAAATCTCCTACTATCCCCTTCATCTCTGAGAAATTGGTAGGGAACAAATCCTAATATTCATGCAGTAATTCTGTGATCTTTGCAATAGTCTTTTCATCCCAATAATCCCCTATATTGGTGAACTTCGGGTTCTATGGCGACCCAATGTTTACTTTCTTGATTTTCAGTGGTTTTACGAACTGGTCACTGGATATGCCACTTCCCTCTACTATGCGTGTGCCCTTAGTCTCCGGTATGTTTATGTTAGTCAGGTCATCATCTAGATCTCCATTTAGGTTGTAATAGGGCATCCACTGCTGGATGGTCACACTACTCTGGTGGGAATTTTCCTCTATGACAATGATTTGAGCAAATATCTGGGATTTGAGTACTTGAAGTGCAGCATCAACTGTGGGTTGCTCATCTGCAAACTCAAATGTGTGCACAAATTGTTTGGATATCTCTTCCCAGTCTTGAGTACCTTGTTGCAACTCCATAGATGCATACCAGGTTCTAGGTGTCAATTCCAATGTGTGAATGAAATGATGGACCCATTCTTGTCGTGGGTATACTGCAAATATAGTACAAGACGGATTTATGTGCTATACAGGGCTCAACAACTTTGTGTACTTATCACTTATAGTAACAATTTCTTCACTGAATTGGACTTCCATTAACCTTCTGCACTGCGCCATTCTATTATGAACTACTTGTGTGTACCCCACCATCTAGCAGGAGTATCCTTGAGTACATGATCCAACGCAGATAAGCATTGTGATTATATGACAAGACCTTCAAACTCAGTGAAAAATGTCACAATGTTAGGTAATCCTTCATAGGTGGGTAGCTATTTGTCCTCAGTCTCCACCCATCGCACAGGCCTGGTAATCCTCGTGCATCTCCTCATAGATACCTCATGTAACCGATTTTTCCAGTTCTCTAAAGCTTCCCCTAAGTCAAATGTGTAGGAACTAGTACTCTTCCAGCTCAGGTTTCCATCTGTAATTGGATTGATTTAATATTCTTGCATGACAGTGACATTGTAGATCTGGTTGAGATAGTCACCTTGTCCATCATTATAGACAGGCTCAACATATCTTTGCCCTTCCAATCGATCAATGGGAGACACTACCCTCATTTCTTTATCCTCGAATGAGATTATCCTTTTCTTAAACTTGATGATGGTCTGATTTTCTATGGCCCAATCTATTCCCAGCATCCTAGGATATGGATTTGTGTCATCAACAATGTTAATGACTTCAAAGTCTGCAAATGTGCATAGCCCTTCTATATCGACAGGGACTTGACTCAGTCTACCAATTGGGAGTACCTTCGCCTGATTGGCAAGTCGCAGCTTGACAGGAGACCAGTCCAAGCGTGGATTCCCCATAATTTCCCAAGTTTGTCGTGTCAATATATTGACATCAGACCCTAGGTCTAAAATGATATAGTCCATGTCATATATCCTATCTACGTAGTCATTCTTAACTCGTGGCCAGTTTTGAATTTCTTTCCGATCTGGTTAACTCTCTTTCCAGGTTGTGGTTTTACTGGTGTCTCTCCTATTAGTGCTTGTAGTTCTTCAATGGCATATTTATCTTGAATTAGTGCTAAGAAACTTGACATAAAGGACTTGAGCTTACTAACCTTTTGTGGGACTTTCTTCTGGAATATGTGTTGGAATCATTCAGGCATCTCCCTGACTTACTCTGAAGTCAACGGATCTTCTGGATCTACAAACTCTGGTCGCACGTCCATGAATACTTGCTTATGTTTTTGGACATCGAATGACACCTTGTTCTGCATCATTGGTCGTACTTATGGTTGAAGTTGTTCTTGCAACATTTCCAAATCAGCTTCAGTCGCAACACCTCCTCATGTTACGACTGCAATGCTCGGCTCTCATGGTTCAGCAGCAATCATATGGACATTTAAGTTAGCATTTGGATGTGGATTTGGATTCTGCGTAGGAGTAGGACCTGCGATGGTCCTGGCCTACCACTTCGCAATCAACTATGGACATTGTTCCACATTATGGTCCTCTCCCTTACAATATAAGCACATCTTTGCAAGCTCCAAACAATATCTGGCACAATGACCTAGATGTCCACAGTTGTAGCATGTAACCTGACCTCTTCCTCTACCAAATCCTCCTCCACCTCCTCTTTCTCTAAAGTTCCCACCACCCCTTCCCTGAAGGTGTGGTTGTTGTGGGGGATACTGGTTCTGTTGATATTGCGGCTGATAGTGATTCTATTGTGCGTATGGATATTGTGGCGCATAATGAGGCTGATACTGGTTCTGATACTAATTAGGTGGGAACTGTGCAGGATGAAATGACATTTTCACTGGGTCAGCCTGAGTCTGTCCATCATTCTTCATTTAAGTATGTGTCCATCGTATTTTCCTTCAAGAGGTGATATGCTCTGCAGTCCTTCTCTTCATGCCCTACTGACTTGCAAAATTTACAAAACAGGTTCGCTGGGGTACTCACAATCTTTTGCAGCTATAGGAAGTCCTTGTCGCGATGTCCTCTAGACTGGAATATGCGACACCATAGTAGTCCATGGACATTTAATGGGTTTGGCGCACCGAATGAGGCATAGTTCATGAAGGTTAGATAGTTATCCTTAGTGTGTCCATCGGTTCTGCATTTTGTGCACCATAAATCTTCGTGGGCTTCCTTAACCTTCTTGGTGTCCTGAATTTGTATGGTTAGATTAGCTAATGGTGAGTGAATCTGTACCATTCCTGCGGCACCATCACCAATTGGCGAGGCTTCCAGCTTCATTTCTAATTCTAGCGCTTTCATTTGTGACTCACTCTTTTGTTGCATCAATGCCCCTCGGATGTGTGGTAACAGTGCAGCAATAAACCACTCCTTATGCTGAACATCTGACATCTGGAAACTTACCTTGGACATCAAGGTTTTAAATTCATGGTCAAAGTCCCATCTATGTTAGTGCTTTCTTTATCTCCTTTATCTCAGTGATGCATGCAACTTAGATTTAGGTTTTCTGAACTTGGAGATCATTGCGGCGCGTATCTCCTCAAGGGTCTTCTACAGTGTTTCTAATGGTACTATACAGTACTTCATAAACCAGTCCAGTGCACGAACCCTTAGATTTGTGATCATTTGTGCTTTTTTTAGGTCCACATTCTAAACTAAACGAAGCATCCAAATAGCTTCACATATGAACCAATGCTTCTTTGGATCCTCTACTCCATTGCCATTGAATGTGGGTAACCGAATATTCACCCCAGCCATTGAGTTGGCATCGAGGTTATCCAACAAAGGGTTTGATGGGGGTGTTTCCTCTTACGTGATAGTTGCAATACTAGCACTACCACTATTAATAACTCGCTTAGGAGATGAGGCTCTAGACCTTACCTTGGGTGATGTTCCTGGTGTGATGTGGTTATGTCCTGACCTTTGTGTCTCGTCAGACTCTTCAAAGTCTTCCGCTCCTTCTGAGATTGGGCTATATTCCTCCTCTTCATCACCAGATCCTTCGTATGCTTGTGACTAAAGTTCGTGTTCGCTTTCCTCGAACAAACTAGGAGTTCGTCGACCTTCCTTTGTCTTTCTCCTATTTCTAGATCTGAATCTCCTTCCACTCCATAGGAATCTAGTTTCTAGTTCAGGATTTGTACTTCCTGGGAACATCTCAACTCACCATTTCCCATTTTCTTGACAGGTCGTCTGTGCATAATCTTCCTCCGTAGTACGTGACTTGACTACTCAACTGCAGTATACCCTTGTCATAAATGGGCATCTTGATCCATGTACCGATAGATAACAAATATCTTCTTCGGGGTCCTTAGAAAAAATTTCTTTCAACCTCACTATATGAGGTTATATCCTCTACTATGAACTCAGTATTATATCCTTGTAAGATACTGTCAACCCAAAAATCAATAGCTCTAAAGATGGTGTTACTTACACTGGTTATTTCGTGCACCAACTGGTCATTCCACTCGACTATTCCTCTTCTCTGGAAATTTGTCTGCTTTCTTTCCAATCTTGACAACCATTCATACAGCATAATAGGAAACTCTGCAAATAATATCTCATGGATATCGAAATACATGTATCAGTCTACCTAGTTCTCTGCACTCAACTGAGAACCTACACTCTCTTCTTGTGTGAATGCCAGCGTCTTGGACTCCAGCCAGTCCTCTCTCTCATTCCTTGTCGAATTTCACAACATGTCCCTCAACTTCAATGGTTGGGTCCCAGCAATGGAGCCATCTGTTGGCCTCTTTTCTCTTCTTTTCTAGACCCATGGTTCAACAACAAAATAATACCAACAAGACACCACAAGACATCGGCCCCACAGAGAAAGCTATGTCAACAACACCCCGGAAGCAGGCGCAGTCTCACCTAAGATATCTTTATGGGTAACTACCAAAACCATGTACCCATTTACCCAGTTCTCTACACTCAACTGAGATCCTACGCTCTCTTCTTGCGTGAATGCCAACGTCTTGGACTCCAGCCAGTGCTCTATCTCATTCCTTTTCAGATGACACAACATGTCCCTCAACTCAAATGGTTGGGTCCCGGCAATGGAACCATTTGTTGGCCTCTTTTCTCCTCTTCTCTAGACCCATAGTTCAACAACAACATAATACCAACAAGACACCACAAGACATCATCCCAACAAAGCAAGCTTTGTCGGCAATGCCCGCGAAGCAGGCGTAGTCTCACCCGAGATATATTTATGGGTAACTGCCATAACCATGTTTCCATAGTTGGTGAGGGTTTCTAGTCCCTTGGCATGTAGCCAAGGTGCTCAACAAAGGCGATTAGATGGAGTCTACTACTGCGCGACGACAGTGCAGTAATGAGTCATAACTGGTGCGCGATACAAATTTACCATAGTGACTCTACAACTAGTGCAACAATGTGATGCATCTGATTCCTTGTGCTCAACAGACATCATATGACTTATGCCTTAACTTAACAACTTAATCATAAAGCCATACATATCATTCTAACAGTGCTTTAATTCTTCATGCATCCATTGATTGTTCCTACTGTGACATTCATCCAACAATAACTGTAATAATGTATAGCAAGCAAGCATTCACATCATCATTCATCATTAAACACATTCAGCCACATAACATAGTAAATAACATGGAAACCCATCTGGGAAAAACCACCAAGGTTCTCTTCATCTAGCATAAGAATGGTTTATAGCACCTTGCATCCTGTAGTATGTAGATTGTTCTTTAGATATGTCTATTTGAATCAATGTTCTTGCTCTCATGCTCTCTAGTTTATTCTTCTATCTACTCCTACTGATCTGCACACAGTCAGGATCGATTCTTCTAATCTACTGGCGGTCCATGCACACAGCTGCAGGATCTGCAGCTCAACATCCTTCTCCTTCTACTAGACTCTCCTCTGAGTCTTCTTCCTCTATCTCTTCCTCTAATTTTAACTAAGAACTACATAACTCTTTAAAAATAGACATCTACTGAATGAATGACTCAAAACCCAACCCTTATACAGGTCGAGTTCCCCCTATATATATTATTTACAAGACTAGGCAGGTCGAATGAGTATATCTCAGTTATTATAGACTCAACAGCCCAAAATTTCTCTGGTTTACATCAATGTCGGCCCATACCTAGCCGTAAAATCCCTGCAAGACATTAACCACAGACTTAACTAGTCGCGGAAACATCTTTCAGCTCATCTGCATTAGTCATAAATAGTCACAAAACAGTCCTTCCTCCTCCCGTTGGCTCGTCCTTCTGGATTCTTCCTTGACTTCCATCTTCCAGCCTTAACTTCTCTACCTGCCTCTTCCACCGACTCGGGTCTGTTTTCTTCATTACAGCATCCTCATCGTAGCTTTCCTTTCACCTCTTTCTCTATCACACGCATGTTTTTATCTTATCTACGTCGATTCCTTCTTAGCCTACTTTTCTCCTGTTGTGCGCACACTTTTCATCCTTTTGCTTGTGTTCGCTTCTTCCTTGTGTACTTCTTCTGGCCCAACAAATAGTATGGAATAACTTGGTAAGCCAACACAAATAGTGAATATATATCTCATAATGGGCATGGATGGATTAAAAAAGCAGGCTCCAATTGATGTAGTGCCCATAGGTTTTTTATCCCACTCCTACCATTGCCATCTTTTTGGATCTAGATATAAGACCCCCACCCTAAGTTTCATCATGTTATCAATAATGCTATGGAGGGAGAAGTAATGTCTATCTTTGTGACCCATCTTAATGGGTTAGAAAAATCACACTTGTTTAAGTCCTCTTTACTAAAACTTATGCCATGCGATATCATATATGGTTGTGAGTATCCAAAGGGGGTTACTTGTGCCTAGAAAGTCCCGAGTGGGACATGTATTCCTAGTGCGGATCATTATGTTTCTCATGCCAGTGGTCTTTAATTTGTATACCATAAGTTGTAGAACATGTGGACTTCTCACTCAACATGTTATCCAAGTTTTTTAACGTCTTTTGATGCTTCCAACCCAAATTTTGATTGAATTTCTTGTCAATATTGGTTATCTTATCATCCAACTTCTAATCCAATGTCTGGTTATCACGTCCCCTCCCACCTACTAAGAAAATATGGCCACGAATCCTGCTCTGATACCACACTGTCATGTCCCCTCCCCTCTTGCACCACAATGTAGCTTACCCGCCCCTCTGTAGGAGCACATGAGGGAGGAACATGACTACAACTACTTGCTTTGATCCCTGAAATACCACAATGTAGTGTCCCTGCTACTCTACCATTGCTCTGATACCATGATGTCCATGTACCCGATGCCCATACACCTGACTGATATGCGGAATAATTTAAAACTTATTATTTCTTTCTCTTAAACCACAGTCATGGGTCATGTTCATCCTTTTACATTCATGATTAAGAATAAACATCACTATAAATTCATTCTGCATCTCGCAGATCCATTCTATAACAAGGAAAGTCGTTTCTGCACTGAACTGAATTTTCCGCATTCCGCTATGGACTTCGGGAATCAGAAACTCCCCAAAATGACCCTCTTGCCTTTTTTACTTTCCTCCTTCTAACGTCTACCTTTATGCCTTTCGTTGTGGACCTCAGAAGTCATAAACTCCACAAAACGATCATCTTGTCTTTCGACTTTCCTCCTTTTGACTTTCACCTTTCCACCTTCCGCTACAAACCTCTGAAATCGAAAAACATGTGAAATGATCACTTTGTATTTTGATTGTCCGCCTTTTGACTTCTGAATTTTCACCTTCCACTGTGGACCTCGAAAAAAAGAAAAAAAAAACAACAACAACAACTTTTTTCCTTAACTGTTTTCCCATTGTCTGCCTTTCGTAGGCAGATTCTGGGGTGCAAAAACACACTTTTACCTTAAAATTTTCGGCTCTTTTTCACTCCCATGTTCTACCTTCCATAGGCATATTTCGAGGTGCGTGTTGAGTATACATTGGTCATTGATTTCAAACATGTTCATGAATGACAAAGGAATAACCAGTGGATATGGCGGTAGACTGAAGGTTGTAGGTATCCAGAATAACAAAGGAATAACCCTGTTACAAGTTGCAGATTGCAAGGTGAATGACAAATGAATAACCCTATAGCAAGTTGAACGACTAAATATCGATCATCCAATGTTGTTGTTGAAAGAACTTTCACAGAGAACTTTCGCAAAGAAATCATGCAGATCCGCAAAGTCATGGTGAGATCTGAATTCAATCTGAAATCGATGGTTAGGAAGCATCTCGCACGAGATCCAACAGTTGGGGATCAGTTCCACAAAATATAGGTGGGAGGATGAAGTTTTGAAAAATATCAAGATCGGATGGCTTATATTTTTCCCGTATTAGATCCAAATGTTTAAGGATTAAATCCGACATTTAGGCGGAAAATACAAAGTTCCGCAAAAGATCAAGATCGAACAGCTGAGATTAGTTCCGCCAAAAGAGATAGACGATGCGGAAGAAAAATGCAGAAAGGGAATTGTGTTTAAATATTCTATGAACCCGCAATCCACATCCCGCAATTTCGTAATCGATGGTCAGGAAAACACCCACAAAAGATCAATGAAGCGGAATTGTTGTTGCGAAAAGAAGGTTGCGAAAAGTCGAGATATGATTTTGGGAAATGTTACATCCCGCATCCTGCATCTCGCATACCGCAAATCAAAAGATCAACGCTCATGGAGAATTCCGATGAAGATCAACGATGGGGAATCGTTGAAACAGAAACTTGGTGAGGAAATATGTAGAGTAGATCAACGGTCGAGAGAGATTTAGACATAAGATCAACAATATGGATTGTATCTGAAGAAGAAGATTATGGAAGCACTAGGAAACGATAAACAAGGCTGCGGAAATGAATTATGAGCTATGAGAAGAATGAAATGGTGCATTTGTTGAAACTTAACGATGAAATGATGCGATGATTAAATGGGTAGATCATGAAGAGGTATGTCCGTAAGTAAATAGTCACGATCCAAAACGAAAGAATGTAGCTATGGAGAGATGTGTTGGTAGGTAATAGGTAAAAGGTATTTATTGAATGAATGTGTAAAGGATAAGGTGTCTCTGTTAGTAAGCCTAATAGAGTCCAAAGTGAATAGTTTTTTTTAACTGCTCTAAAAAGACTAAGAAGATCAGTCTAGGGTGGAAGGGTGGTGCTAGGGCAGGCCACACATCTGCAGGTGGTCGAATCCTCCTTCCAGTCATAGCTGGAGAACAGGGTGTCGTAGCATCCTTGTCTATTGTAGAAGGCATAAAACCATAGGGGTGTCGTCGCATCCTAGTTTGTAGTTGCAGGAAAAACCTAGGGTGTGTTTTTCATCCTTTCTATTGCAGCAGATAAAAACTTTTGTAAATTCATCTTATTAATGAGTTTGTGTTGGTGGTTTTCTCTTTTGAGGTTTCCACGATATAATATGTGTCTTGATTGTTAATTTTGTGTAATTTAAAGTAAAAACTTATAATACTAATTCACCCCCCCCTCTTAGTATTGTGGATAAACCCACAATTGGTATCAGAGCGGGTTCCTTCACAAACAGCTTAACCACTGGAAGGAAGATCCCATCCAATAATTACAATGGATCAACAAGAAGGATTGGCCACTAACAAACCTCCACTATTTATCGGAGAAAATTATGCTTACTAGAGTGTAAGAATGAGGTGTCATCTGGTGTCCTGGGTGTTGATGTAATTGTAACTTTGGAACGTATTCACTTGTATTTCTTATGTATTGTACCTCGATTTTTATTCCGGGAAGTGTTTGTAATGTAATTGAGTCATGTCATGCCTCGATGTTCCGATCGGGAGTTTCTATAATGTAAACAAGTCATGTCAAGTCAATGTGGGTAACCCTCCTATTGTTCAAGGGTTAAAGTCCCCGCAGTTTTGGGCCCCTAGGGTTGTTAGAATCACCTAGTGAAGTCATCCCTAGTGATTCATTGTCAAGTCGGGAATTAGTATAAACAGAGAGTGAGTCTCTCTATTTATCACACACTCACTCACACTCAATTGTAGCGCATAGCTGAGGGAGAAGAAGTTCTTGGGGCTAGAAATAAAGAGGCTATTGCTGTCAGGAGATCATCTTACTGTTTTGGGTTTTACTTTTGGTGCCTATTATAAATCTGAGGAAGTTGTGGGGTTTTCTCCACTTCTCGTTTCCCCGAGGAAAAACACAGTGTTCATTGTCTCTTGTGTTTGATTGATGTGCTTGTTATTCTCTCAATTAAAGATCCTAGTATAATGCTAGCTTAATGTTAAAAATCTAACATGGTATCAGAGCTAACTTGAGAAGAAGACACTGTGTAGCTGCAGGAACTAGGGCTTCCTAATTTTTGGATCTCTCTCCACATATTTTCAGCAAAAGAAGGTTGGGCTGACTCTCCTCCCTAGGGCGCATCTTTCTGTCGAAACAAAAACGAATACTGAGCTTTTTCAATTTTGGACCCGACACTGCTACCAGAAATTAGGGATTTCCATAGAAGTGGAGTTTTTGAGTGAGCCCAAGCCTGGATTGATCTCCTTCTCAAAATCAAAGTTTAGAGATCAAGATCAAAGCATTTGGTTAGACAGAACTCCAGGAAAGTCAAACCCTAATCTGCTCCTGAACCAGCACTGCAGAAATTTAGCTCCAAATCCAGATCCGACATCTTGACCTGGTAAGATCTAAATCTTTTGTATTTCTATTTGAGGTTCTCAGTTAAGATGTCTCATCATACCAAGCTTGTTTTGACAAAAATATGTGCCCTAGGGAGGAGAGTCAGCCCCTAATCTGCTCCTGAACCAGCACTGCAGAAATTCAGCTCCAAATCCAGATCCGACATCTTGACCTGGTAAGATCTAAATCTTTTGTATTACCATTTGAGGTTCTTAGTTAATATGTCGCATCATACCAAGCTTGATGAAAAGCTTGAGGGATTTGATAACTTCTGAGCCTAGAAGTATAGGATCTCCCTTGTCCTAGAAGAAAATGAGTTGGACTCCTACATCAATGAGGAGGTTCTAGTTCCAGAGGAAGATGAGTCTAAGGCCTTACATAAGAAGAAGTTGGTTATGGAAAAGAGAATTATTGCTGATTTAATCAAGGATCACCTCATACCACAGGTGTCCTCCCTCAAGACACTTGAAGCTATGTTTTATGCCCTAACCAAACTGTTTGAAGGGAAGAACATAAACCTGAAGATGACTCTAAGGAACCAGTTGAAAAATGTAAACCTCCAAAATGAGGAGACCATCCAGTCATAGTTCACAAGGGTCTCCCTTATCAAAGAACAACTTGAATTAGTAGATGAAGAAGTGGAGAATGCAGAAATTGTGATGACAACCTTGAATGGTCTCCCTAGGCCATGGGATTCTTTCATCCAAGGAATATGTGCTAGGAAGAAGCTAATCAATTTCAGTAGACTATGGGAAGAATGTTCACAAGAAGAAGCTCAAATAGTAGCTCGAGAAGAAAAGATGGGAAGTGAAGATCAAGCTCTCACAGTACACTCAAAGAAAGGCAGAAGGAAAAAACGTCATCACCAAGGTAAGCATTCTCATCAGAAAAGTAATTTTGTAAGAAGGGATCCATCCAAACTCAAATGTTATACATGTGATGAAAGAGGACACTTTGCTAGAAGTTGTCCCATGAATAAGAGTGGATCCAAGAAGAAGAAGAACTCCAAAAGAATACATCATGCTCACACTACTGAGGATGATGATCCTCCTCAGAAGAAAGTAAAACAAGAAAGTGAAGACTCTTCAAGTGATGAAGAATATGTTCTAATCTCCCCTCTCACGGGAACTGTCACTCATGGAAGCAAAGATTGGCTTATTGATAGTGGGGCTTCCAAACACATGACAAGTTTCAACGAATATTTTGAGAAACTATCCGAACATAATTCACCATGTAAAGTGAAACTTGGGGATGACTACCAATATCCCATAAAAGGTAGTGGTGAATTCTCCTAAAAGCTTGACTCTGGAAAGTATATGAAAATGAAGGATGTCTTGTTTGTACCAGGACTAAAGAATAATCTTCTCTCCATATCGGCACTAGATGCAAAAGGCATGAGGGTTGCATTTGTAGATGGCCAAGTCCTCATGTGGCCAAGAGGAAAGACTATTGATGATGCAATAGTAATTGGAGAACAAGAAGGAGGATTATACAAATTGAAGGGCCATCCAGAACAAGCTTTGGTCCATGACATAGTAGAGCCAAATGAACTTTGGGATAGAAGGCTTGCACATGTACACTATAGAGCACTACCACTTGCAAGAAAAGTTGTTGAAGGTCTTCCAGAAATTCAAGCAAAACATGAAGGAGTCTGCAAAGGATGTGCGAAAGGAAAGAACAGAAAGAATACATTTCCAAGTAGCGAAAGCAAAGCAAAAGGAATCTTGGAAATCATTCACTCCGATGTATGCAGTCCAATGTCATCCAGTTATTTAAGTGGGTATGTATACTATGTTTCTTTTATTGATGATTATTCTAGGAAGACATGGATATACCTTATGAAGAACAAACATGAAGTTTTTAGCAAGTTCAAGGAATTCAAATCCTTGATTGAAAACCACCCAGAAAAGAAGATCAAGACCTTTCAATCAAATAATGGCGGAGAATTCACATCAAATGAATTCAAAGAGTTATGCAAAGATTCAAGGATTAAGAGGGATTTATCCACTCCATATAATCCACAACAGAATGGGGTTTCAAAAAGGAAGAATAGAACTATCATGGAAGCTGGAAGAGCAATGCTTCATGATCAAGATCTTTCCATGCATCTATGGGAAGAACCTGCCAGAACAGTGGTGTATGTATAGAACCGTACTCCACATAGAGTAATCAATAACAAGACACCTGAAGAAGTATTTTCCAGCAAGAAACCAAAAGTCAGCCATCTCAAAATATTCGGATGTCCAGTGTACATACACATTCCGAAAGAAAATAGGACAAAGTTAGATTCTTCAGGAAAGAAGGGTATATTTGTGGGATACTCTGAGAGCTCGAAGGCTTATAGAATATACTTCCCAGGATTCAAGAAGATTGACATCAGCAGGGACGTAACATTTGACGAAGACTCAGCTTACAACAAATCCAGAAAGAGACCTACTGAAGATCCTGAAGAATCAGAAGCACCTAGAATTCATGACACAACCATGAACAAAGAAACTCAAGAAGAAGATCGAGAATTTGAAGAACCTCAAGAACCTGTAGATCCACCTCAAGAGAAGAATCCTCACAAGAGGAAACCTTCTTGGGTACGAGAAGCTATCCAAGGTGCGGAAATATATGGGGCTCCAGAAGAGAATCATAGAGAAATAAAGAGGACTAGGTCTTGCTCCGGGTATGTAGCTTTATTGTGTGACTTTATCAATAAAGAACCTTCCAACTATGAAGAAGCGGCAAAATGGAAAGAATGGAAGGATGATATGATTGAAGAGTATCAATCGATCATGAAGAATGATGTCTGGGATGTTGTCCCAAGACCAGAAGGGAATTCTGTTGTAACTATCAAATGGATCTACAAGATCAAGCATGCTGCAGATGGCAGCATAGAAAAATATAAAGCAAGATTCGTGGCTCGTGGCTTCTCACAGAAAGAAGGAATAGATTATGAAGAAACATTTGCACCTGTAACTAGATACACTTCCATCAGATCAGTACTTGCTCTAGCTACAGTGATGAAATGGAAGATACACCAAATGGATATCAAGACTGCTTTCTTGAATGGTGTAGTGGAAGAGGAAGTGTATGTAGAGCAGCCACTCGGTTTTGAGACACATGATAGGGAGTCGCATCTGTGTAGATTGAATAAATCCTTGTACGGTTTGAAACAGGAACCCAGGACATGGTACGGCAGAATTGATGGTTTTATATCTAGTTTGGGCTTTACCAAAAGTAAAGGAGATTCCAACCTTTACTACAAGGTTGAAGATGGCAACCGAGTGATGCTCCTACTATATGTAGATGATCTGTTTGTAATAGGTATGGATGGGTTGATTGCTGATACGAAGAGGAAGCTTGTTGTCGAGTTTGAAATGAAGGACTTGAGTATGATGCACTATTTTCTAAACATGGAGGTGTGGCAGAATGCAGATGGAATATCCCTCGGACAAGGGAAGTATGCAGTAGAGATCTTGAAGAGGTTTGGGATGATGGAATGCAAGGCCATGACCACACCTATGGCATCAAACCTGAAGCTATTGAGTGATGCTTCATCAGAGATGGTTGATGCTACAATGTATCGTCAGATGATTGAGTCCTTGATGTACCTAATGAACACGAGACCAGACATTTGCTTTGTTGTGAACACCTTGAGCCAGTTCCTAACAGATCTGAGACATGTTCACTTGATTGCTGCAAAGCATATTCTGAGGTACCTAAGGGGTATAGTTGATTGGGCTCAAGTATGAGGTGAATCAAAAGATTAACCTGGAGGGTTATGTTGATTCAGATTGGGTAGGCAGTACCATCGATAGGAAGATCACTTCAGGGTGTTGCTTCAGTTTGGGATCAGGTGTGATCTCTTGGTTTAGAAGGAAGCAATCTTGTGTGGCACTGAGTACAGCTAAAGCAGAGTATGTCGCAGCTTGTTCAGCTAGTTGTGAGGTAGTATGGCTGAGGAAGCTACTGTCTGACTTATTTGATATCTAGTTGGATGCTACTTGTATACATTGTGACAACCAGAGTTGTGTGAAGTTGTAAGAGAACCCGGTGTTCCATGACAAGTCGAAGCATATCGAGATCAAGTATCACTATATTAGGGATATGGTGCAGAGGGGAGCAGTGAAGCTCCAGTATGTTGTGATGGATGAACAGATAGCTGATGTGTTGACAAAGCCATTAGCTAGAGTGAAGTTTGAGTACTTCATGGAGAATCTTGGTGTTCTCCAGATCGGGGTTCCCTCCAAAGGGAAGAGATGAGTCTATGAGCCATTCTGACATAGTGAGAGGATCGGTTCCTTCCATGGTCAGATTTAAGGGCTGAGCCATTTTTTCATGGTGAGAGGATTGGTTCCTTCCATGTCAGATATGAGTGCTGAGACATTCTGATGTGACTGTAGGATTGGTTCCTACATGATCAAATATAAGCGTTGAATTCCATTCTTGGAATGGATGCACCTGGTTAGTTACCAGGAAAGCTCAGTCTGGGAATGAGGGCCATTCTGATGTGACTGTAGAATTGGTTCCTACATGATCAGATGTGAGAGCAAAGCCTTTCTGACATTGGTTGTTAGATGTAAGTGCAGAGCCCTTTCGACATGGAGGATTGGTTCCTCACATGGTCAAATATAAGTGCTGAGCCTTTCTGACATTGGTTGTCAGATATGAGTGCTGAGCCTTTCTGACATTGGTTGTCAGATATGAGTGATGAGCTTTTCTGACATTGGTTGTCAGATATGAGTGCTGATCCTTTCTGACATTGGTTGTCAAAAATGAGTGATGAACCTTTCTGACATTGGTTATCAAATGTAAGTGCAGAGCCTTTCAGCATGGAGGATTGGTTCCTCGCATGGTCGAATGTAAGCGCTAAGCCTTTCTGACATTGGTTGTCAGATGTGAGTGCTGGTCCTTTCTGACATTGGTTGTCAGATGTGAGTGTTGGGCCTTTCTGACAGGGTTGTGGGATGTGTTCCCACATGGTCAGATGAAATTTGGGCGTGCCTTTCTAATATGACTATAGGATTGGTTCCTACATGATCAGATATAAGTGTTGGGTGGGCCATTCTGACTTAGGGTTAGATATAAGTGTTGGAAGAAGACCTACATGGAGGCTAGGCCTACAACCAGCATGAAAAAGGGTTGGCTATGTAGAACTTCCTGTGATGAGAAGAATCAAGAGATAGCACCTGTAATGATGATCCAGCAGAGATGTTCCAGAACCAAAGATAATCCAAATCGAGTGATGATCCAGATCCAATGATGATGATCCAGATCAAGTGATGATCCAGATCCAGATGAAGATGATGAGGACTCGATGATGATCCAAATGATACAGAGAAGAAGACTTGTGTTGATAAATTGTGTTAAGAGAATACCTTCCTAGTTAAGAGGGAGTGTTGATGTAAACATAACTTCAGAATGTATTCACTTTCATTTCTTATGTATTGTACCCTGATGTTTATTCCAGGAAGTGTTTGTAATGTAATTGATTCATGTCATGCCTCGATGTTCCGATCAGGAGTTTCTATAATGTAAACAAGTCATGTCAAGTCAATGTGGGTAACCCTCCTATTGTTCAAGGGTTAAAGTCCCCGCAGTTCCGAGGCCCTAGGGTTGTTAGACTCACCTAGTGAAGTCGGTCCTAGTGAGTCATTCTCAAGTCGGGAATTAGTATAAATATAGAGTGAGTCTCTCTACTTATCACACACTCACTCACACTCAGTTGTAGCACATAGCTGAGGGAGAAGAAGTTGTTGGGGCTAGAAACAAAGAGGCTACTGCTGTCGGGAGATCATCTTACTGTTTTGGGTTTTACTTTTGGTGTCGATTCTATCTCTGAGGAATTTGTGGGGTTTTCTCCATTTATGGTTTCCCCGAGGAAAAACACTGTGTTCATTGTCTCTTGTGTTTGATTGTTGTGCTTGTTATNTCAAAAATATAAAACTGGGATGGAAGGTTTGGGCAGCAACTGAAAAGGACCTTAAGATAGGAAACCAATACCCTACATACACAGTTGAATTGGTTGAATATGAAGGTAATTCCAAATCCTTAAATGCAATCTTAAGTGGTTTAACAAGCTCGGTATTTACTAAAGTTATGCAATGCACATTCACCAAACAATCTTGGGACAAGTTGAGAATTATCTATGAAGGAGAATCTAAGGTTAAAGAATCCAAACTTCAAACATATATAGGTCAATTTGAAAGTCTCAAAATGAAAGAAGAAGAGAACATTGGTGAATACCTTCTTCGTGTAGACAAAGTTGTTAATGCGATCAGAGGGCTTGGAGGAAAATTAAAAGGAAGGAAGTAAGAAAAGCTATGCTAAGGTACTAAAGACTCCAGCTAAAAAGGACAGAAGCAAGAATGCTAGATTAATTTCTCAAGATAAAAATAGAAATAATATAGCACCCAAAAGACCAAATAGATATTTACAGATATTTTTAGGTCACTACTTTGCTTGTAATAATTTTGGCCATAAATATTTAAACTATAGAACTGAAAGAAAGGTTTCTGAACGCAAGAAGAAGTCATCAAGTAATGAGTTGAAGGGAAATAAGAATCTTTTCACATTACTTCAAGATTATGACATAGAATGTTATAAATGTAATAACCATGGACATATGTCAAGATATTGTAAACTGAAGACTCATACAAGGAGTACTATTGCAATCAAACCTCAGAACACCAAACAAAAGAAGTATTGGAAAGAGAAGGAACAAATGGAAAGTTCCATGATTGCTTTATGTGCAACCGAAAGCCAAAACTTATGGCAATTGGACAGTGGTTGTTCAAAACATATGACCAGTGACTCAAGCAAATTCATAACACTAAAATATAATAAGGGAAAAGTCACTTTTGGAGACAGACTGTCTTCCAAAATAATAGGCAAAGGAACAGTTGTTGTCAACAACAAGATCAAAGCAGAAAATTTTTTTCTAGTTGAAAACCTCAAGCCTAATCTCCTCAGTGTAATTCAAACATGTGACTAAGGACACACTTGCATATTTGACTCAGAAAAATGTGAAATCAAGAATAAGAAATCAAGAAAGGTCGTCGACATTGCTATAAGAAATACTAACAATGTATACATCTTGGAAAAAGAAAACCAAAGCTACCTAACTATGGTAGATGAAAGTTGGTTATGGCACAGAATATTGGCACATTTAAGTTTTGACAATATTGCCAAAATAAGCACAAAGGAAGCTGTAAGAGATCTACCAAAAAATTGTAGTTCCTCTAAATTTTGTATGTAAACATTGTCAACATGGGAAGCAAACCAAATCTAGTTTTAAAATAAAATAACATATGACCTCACACCCTCTAGAAATAATACACACAGACCTTTGTGTACCAACCAGAACTAAAAACTTGCAAGGAGATCACTATTTCATGTTACTCATTGACGATTACACAAGGATGACATGGGTGGCATTCCTCAAAGAAAAATCAGATGCTTTTGAAAAATTTAAAATCTTCAAGCCAATGGCTGAAAATGAGTCATGTATGAAAATCAAATGTTATTAGATCAGATAATGGGGAGGAATTTACCTCATATGAATTCAATGAGTTCTGTGAAGGTCATGGAATTAAGAGATAATTTTCAGCTTCTTCAACAAAATGGGATTGTTGAAAGAAAAAACAGAACAGTCCAAGAAACTGCCAGAACTAAGCTCAATGAAGCAAAACTGTCAGATTCATTTTGGAGAGAAGCTATATACACAGCTGTTGACATACTTAACAGAGGAAAACTTAGAGTGAATAAGAATAAGACCCCCTACGAATTGTGGTATGGAAGACCAGCCTCAGTGAAATATTTTAAAGTGTTTGGCAGTAACTGTTACATCAAAAGAAATGAGAATGACCTTGGAAAGTTTGACTCCATGACTGATGAAGGAATCTTTTTAGGATACTCATCCACCAAAAAGGCATATAGGTGTTATAATAAAAGGTTACATAAAATTGTAGAAAGTGTTGATGTGAAAGTAGATGATATAAAACTAAGTAAAGAGAAAAATCTTGGCATCTTTGAAAATACATATGATGATGAACTAAAATACTTGCAAAAGGACGAGATCATTCATAACGAAGAAGAAGACAAAGAGAAGGAATATACAAAGGAATATTATGAAGACTTCCCTAGACCTGACACTAAAACTCCTTCTAGAAGGGTACAGAAGGATCATCCAGAGTCACAGATAATGGGTGATATAAATGTTGGAGTCAAAATCAGAAGACAACTGCCAGATGTGGAACAACCCCTACTCTCAATAGTATAACCCAAGAACTTTATAGAAGCCAACAAAAGTGATGAATGGGTCAAAGCCATGAATGAAGAACTAGATCATAATGAGAAAAATGAGACCTCGAAACTTGTCCCAAGACCTGAAGATAAGAACATTGTAGGTACCAAATGGATTTTTAAAAACAAGTTCAATCAAGATGGACAAGTAATAAGGAACAAAGAAATATTGATGTGTAAGGGGTATGCCCAAGTGGAAGGTATTTATTTTGAAGAAACTTATGCTCCTGTAGCTTGACTTGAAGCAATCAGAATGTTTTTAGCACTGTCATGCCATAAAAACTTCAAAGTATATCAAATGCATGTCAAGTCTGGATTCCTAAATGGAAAACTAGAAGAAGAAGTATATATTGAACAACCTGAAGGGTTTCTCCTATCAGAGAACAAAGACTATGTATGTAAACTTAAGAAGGCTCTCTATGGCCTCAAATAAGCTCCAAGAGTGTGGTTTTCAAGACTAGACCATTACTTCAAACAACAAGGTTTTAAAAGAGGATCCACTGAAAGTAATCTTTACCTAAAGATTGAAGATAAAAATATGATCATTGTTGTTGTCTATGTGGATGATACCATATTTGGAAGCAATCTTCAAATCCTAAATGTAGATTTTTCCTCTGAAATGAAGAAAGAATTTGAAATGTCAATGTTGGGTGAATTGACATTCTTCTTGGGATTGCAAATCTACCAAACAAACAGAGGAATTTTCATATCTCAAACTAAGTACATCAAATATATGTTGAAGAAGTTTAAAATAGAATATTCCAAACCTGTTGGTACCCCCATGGTCACTAGTTGCAAGTTAATTAAGGATGATGAATCTCTCGAATTATATCATACCATGTTTAGATCTATGATTGGCAATATGTTATATGTGACAGCCACAGGACCAGATGTGATGCAAGTTGTTGGATTGGTAGCTAGATTCTAGTGAGCTCCCAAAGAAACACATGTAATAGCAGTAAAAAGGATTTTAAAATATATAAAAGGTACTATGGAGTATGGTTTATGGTATCCGAAAGGACAAGACTTTACCTTGAAGGCGTTTACTGATGCAGAATGGGAAGGAAGTATTGACGATCGAAAGAGTACTAGTGGAGCAACATTTTTTCTAGGAAATTGTTTAGTATCATGGTCAAGTAAAAAACAATCCTCCATTTCACTCTCTACAGCAGAAGCAGAATATATTGTTGCAGCCTCATGTTGCACTCAAGTTATTTGGATGAGATAAACCCTAGAATATCTACTAGTGAAATATGAACATCCAATAGTGATCAAATGTGATAACACTAGTGCTATAAATATGTCTAAAAATCCTATTGTCCATTCTAAGACAAAACATATACCAATCAACTATCACTATCTAAGAGAAAAGGTATCTCAAAAGGCTATCAAATTAGAATACATTGACACAAAAGAACAGATTGCTGACATTTTCACCAAACCACTACCTAAGGAATCCTTTGAGTGTCTTAGACAGAAAATGGGAGTAATACTGTTACAAAAGTATTAAGAAAAGAAAGCTCAATCGCAGGGGGAGAAATGATGACAGTGGGAGTTGTCAAACAGAAAAGTTCCTTTGTCATTGTTGTCAAAGGGGGAGAATGTTTAGAGGTTGCCATCAATTCCCAGAGGGGGATATTGTTGAGTATATAGTTTCCATTGATGTCAAAGGTGTTCATGAATAAAAAAGGAATAACCAGTGGATATAGTGGCAAACTGAAGGTTGCAAGTATCCAAAATAACAAAGGAATAACCCTGTTACAAGTTGCAGGTTTCAAGGTGACTGAGAAACGAATAACCCTATAGCAAGTTGAACGAGGAAAGATCGATCATCCAATGTTGTTGTTGAAATAACTATCGCAAAGGATTTCCACAAAGAAATCGTGCAGATCCGCAAAGTCATGGTGAGATCTGAATTCGATCTAAAATCGATGGTCATGAAGAATCCCACATGAAATCCAATGGCTAGGGATCAATTCTGCAAAATATAGGCGGGAGGATGAAGTTCCGCAAAAGATAAAGATCGGTTGGCTTATATTAGTCCCGCACTAGATCTGAATGATTAAGGATTAAATACGACAGCTAGGCGAAAAATCCAAAGTTCTGCAAAAGATCAAGATCGAAAGGCTGAGATTAGTTCTACCAAAAGAGATCAACGATGGCGTTTAAATGTTCTATGAACCCGCAATCTGGTAATTGATGGTCAGGAAAACACCCGCAAAATATCAATGGTACAAACTTGTTGTTGTGGAAAGAAGGTTGCAGAAAGTCAAGATATGATTTTGGAAAATGTTACATCCCACATCTCGCAAATCAGAAGATCGATGCTCATGGAGAATTTCAATGAATATCAACGATGGGGAATCGCTGAAACAGAAACTTGGTGCAGAAATACGATTTCAAGAGGAAATATGTAGAGTAGATCAACGGTCCGAAGAGATTCAGACATAAGATCAACAGTCTGGATTGTATCTAAAGAATAAGATTACGGAAGCACCAGAAAAAGATAAACAGGGCTGCAAAAATGAATTATGAGTTGTGAGAAGAACGAAATGGTGCATTTGCTGAAACTTAACGATGAAATGATGCAACGGTTAAATGATTAGATGATGAAGAGGTATGTCTGTAAGTAAACAGTCACGAACCAAAATGAAAGAACGCAGCTATGGAGAGATGTGTTGGTAGGTAATAGGTAAAAGGTATTTATTGAATTAATGTGTAAAGGATAAGGTGTCTCTATTAGTAAGCCTGATAGAGTCCAAAGTGAATTTTTTTTAACTGTTCTAAAAAGACTGAAAAGATCAGTCTAGGGTGGCAGGGTGGTGCTAGGGAAGGCCATAGGTCTGTAGGGGGTCGAAGCATTCTTCCAGTTGCAGCTGGAGAACAGGGTGTCGTAGCATCCTTGTCTGTTGTAGAAAGAAGAAAACCATAGGGGTGTTGTAGCATCCTAGTCTATAGTTGCAGGAAAAACCTAGTGTGTTTTTTGCATCCTTTCTGTTGCAGCAGATAAATAATTTTGTAAATTCATCTTATTAATGAGTTTGTGTTAGTGGTTTTCTCTTTTGAGCTTTCCATGATAAAATCTATGTCTTGATTATTGATTTTGTGTAATTTAAAGTAAAAATTGATAATAGTGATTCACCCCCCCCCCCCTCTCAGTATTATGGATAAACCATCAGTGCGGAAAACTAAAATTTTGCCTTGTTCTTTTCTCTATTTTTCTCCTTCCGACTTCTTACTTCCGCCTCCCATAGCCAGATTCCAGAGTGTGGAAAAACACATCTTACCTTAAGATAGTCACATTTCTGATCATGTAACCAAGCTTCTAGCCTCCATGATCCTAAGCAAATGTAGTGGAAAATACAAGGCATAAACAGATGCAAATGTAGGGACATTTAATCAACAGTAAACTCTACTTAATTCATTCATAACCCTTCTACATAATCAGCACATTCATAATCAAATACATTGTAGAATAACAAAATAGAGAATACTTATCTTGAAGATGAAGTTGTCCCTCAACTAGCTATGCCATTGCAACATTCCACCCAACCATAGGCCAGTTGTGTTCATTAATATCTCAAAAAAACTGCCACCCCCGATATGGGCATGACTTCCAAAAGGAACTAGGTAACAACAGGCTCACACATAGCCAAAACACATCAAACACGGTCAAGCCAACCTATAGTTGGGTTCATCAGACTGTCCAGCCAAGACAATACACAATTGGGTTTATCAGGATGCAAGAAAACAATTCAATACACTGTTGGGTTTATTAGGATACTCATCCAAGCCAGCTAATGTTATGTCCCCATACCCCATAACGCGGATTAATAAAAAAAATATCTTAAAGAACCTCTTTTCTCTTCTTATAAACACCGGGTATGGTCGTTAACCCATTCAACAACCTTCATCTTAGGCTTAGAACCACTATACCAATCGTTTCTCCCTTAAATTATCCATTCTACATCTAGAAAGACCATTTTCGAACTAACCTTGCCCTTTCTGCATCCACACTGACGACCTCGGAAGTCAGAAATCGAAACTTCAACATTTCCACGAAACATTCTGCCAACCTTCTGCTTCCACCTTCCGACCTCGGAAGTCGAAAATCGAAACTTCAACATTTCCACGAAATGTTCCGCCAACCTTCTGCTTCAGCTTTCCAACCTCGGAAGTCAAAAATCGGAAACATAAATGTCTGAAGAAACATTTAACGATCTTTTAGCCTTCCGCCTTCCGCACTTCGGTACTCGAAAATCGAAAACTCAAGGTGTGAAGAAAATTTCAACAGCCTTTTAGCCTTTCTCCTTCCACACTTCGGAACTCATAAATTGGAAACCAATATTCGGCCTTAATCAACTTTCATTCTCCCGCCTTTCGCCCTCCTGCTGCGGGACTCAAAAACCGAGAACTTACACTTTTGACTTAACTTTTATTCATCCTTCCAAATCCCTCTTTTCGCCTTCCATCCTTGAAAGTCGAAAATCGAAACATTAACTTTTTCTTAGACTTTTTCTGCTTCCCGCCTTCCGCAGGCGGATTTCGGAAATCGGAAAGTCACCCTTATGCCTAAGAATCGTTTTATTCTTCCAACTTCTGCCTTCCAACCTCAAACATCAGAAGTCAGAAAACCCATTTTTTTCTTATCTTTTCTCTTTATTTCTTCCTTCTTCCTTCTGCAGGTGGATCCTGGAAGTCAGAAATCACACATTCTGCTCTGATAGAAATTCTTTCCCCCGCCTCCCACATTCTTCCTTCTTCTATGGATCCCGAGGTGCGGAAACACAACTTTTTTTCCTAGTTCAGCTGCTCCTTTCCAGCTTCCACCTCTCCTAGGTGGATTCCAATGGTTATAAACACTAAGTCAGAAGCTTTATGGCCTCTGTAACAGGCTTTCAGCCTCCATGAACTTAGGCAAAAATGCATAAATACATCTAAGAAAAACAATAGAGATAAGATGCACAAAATATACACAAGTAAACATCTACTTCATCACCATTAAGCATTCAATCATGAACAGAACAATTCATCATATTCATAAGCATTCTACACAACCAGTATAGTCATTCATAAGCAAATACATTGCATTTACAGAGTAACATAGATACTTATCTTGATGATTAAGTTGTTCTGCAGCTATCTATGTAGTTGCAATGTTCCACCCAGCCATAGGCCAGTGTGTTCATTAATCTCTCAATACAATGCCACCCATGAGCTGGGCATGATTTCCACAAGGAACTAGGGAACAACAGGCTTACACCCAGCCAACACACATCAAAACACAGTCAACCAAATAACAGTTGGGTTTCACAGACTGTTCAGTCAGGCCAATAAACAATTGGGATTCACATGCTACTAAGGCCACAAGACAAAACATAACAGGACACAACCAAACCATCTAATAATTGGGATTATCAACCTACTAAGGCAATGGATAGGTAGAATTGTTGGGCTAGTGAGCTCAACCCCAGAGCTAAGAATACCTACACTAGATCAGGTTTGGTCTCCACAACTCCACCCCACCCTACACAAGGAAGTATTCCTTTCCCTGCTTACACAATCCTTTAGGACATACCTTCCCTCTAGTGTTCTCGCGGGTGTACAGGCTGGATTTACCGACCCTTTTGATCTTTTTGTGTGGTTCCCCTCTTTAATAGGCATATCAGCCAATTTTGGCCCCACTCCACTCATAATCCTTCAAACCAAAATAGGGATGCACTACACAACAATGCACAAAGAAAACCCATCCCATAGGATTCACTTTGTAAAACAACCAGCGTTCTATCACATAGAGAAGACCACTGCGTAAATGCCTTCTACGACTCATGACAGTGAAACAAATTGTTTAGGAAAATGGAACGCTGCTCAACAGCACTGGGGAAAACTTGGAGGATAACTCTTTCATGAAATCGAGGGATCTCCACTGCCCTTAACTCGACAAAGGAAAATACTTACAGATAACCAGTTTTGTGACTCCAAACAGTGAACAAAAATGACTGTAGGATCCAGGGTAAGTGGTTCACAAAATAACACAGAGAAAGGACGCGGTTCTTACTGCACGATGAACAACTCAGAACAAAACACAGTTCTCTGGCAGTAGGATGGATGCATAGCATGCAGGAACAAAACATGACTCTCCCCCAGCAGCTCCATGAACAGTGTGAATGAACGAATGACCCAACGCTCAGCCCGACTCAGGGGATGGGGGAACGGGCACACATTCCCATGCATGTTTACTTGTTGTAGAAGTAAGAACACGGCTTCTGAGACTGTAGACCTGCAAACTTGCAGGACTCAGCGACTTGCTCAGTAAAGCCATCAAAGGCTATCACACCTTGCTCTTCCCAAGGCATTAACTACCTCAACCAACTTCTAGAAGAAAATGATGATTGAGGAGAGAGGAAAAAAGTAGTTGAGGGTTCATGGGTTTCCCCATTGACATCTGATCACATCCTATTGGCTCAAGGGTTGACTCACTTCCCACCCTATCCCTTGTGGAATCATGCCCCCATCTCTTTCACGTTGCAGTACCATAGATAGTTGTGATATTTTATTAATTTGTACATTTACATGATATATCAAAATATCTATTGTGCTTGACTTAGCACTATCACCATAGCTATCAGCCTTAATCACCTATCCATAAAAAATTCATCAATGGCAGGGCCTTGGCCTTGAGTTCCATGCCATGATATCAATACAATATTTACATCATGTACAATTAAATACCATGGGGTCAAAACCGTGGTATTACAATCCCCTCCCCCTTACAACAGCACTATCCTCAGTGCTTTACCGTCTAAAACAAAATGCTACATTGGCACCGCCCTCAGTGCTCCACACACTTACACAAAAATGGGTGCACCAACCGCATGGCATCCTCCAGCTCCCATGTAGCCTTATCAGGACCGTGGTGCTCCTTCTGCACCTTTATTTGTCCAATGGTACGATCTGGAACTCTTCCAGGTCCTTGATTGCATGCATCAGTTCATACCATCAGTCTCTTTCCGATCTTGGAGAATCCTTCTCCACAACTTGGAACATCTCCAATGTCTTTGGCATCCAGGAATACCTATGCGCAAGCCCCAAGCAATGAGTCAATTCTCCTGTCATATTCACAAGATTTTCAAAAATTGTGGATGAATCACCTACACATGTATATTGACATAAAATCAACAAGTAATTCAAATACTTATCTTGTAACACCCTGGTTTTGACCCCGCTTGCATTAAATGTATATGATGTATATATTGTAATTAATCATGGTGTGGAGCTAAAGGCAAAAGCCCACCATCGATTTGGCTGTGTTATGTTCGACGATTGGAATCATTGCCGATGGTATATCGTGATATACGGCACATATTAGTTTTGGCATCATGTAAATATGCATTTTAATTAAATAAACCCCAACCAGCTATGTCACTGCAACCATAATGAAAAGGGCATGATTTTCCTAAGGATAAGGGGGGGGATGTTAAACCATGAGCCTATGGGGAAAATCCATGTGTCAACCACCCATTTAAAACTTCTGTTGTTAGTTGGGGGCAGTTATTGCTGGGAAGTGGTGGGTGGTAGGACTGTCAGTCCTTGCCCACATGCCCACTCCACCAGCAGACTCTCCATCTTCACATGGATAGGGAAACCACTACGCCATTCTTCCATCCTTGTCCATCCTCACACAGAGAACCATTTTGTTTTTCCTCATGCATCGACTAGAGCTGTTTTCCTCACACATAGGTTGGGGATTCTTCATCGTTTCCTCACACAAAGAGTTGGGGGAATTGTTTTCTGTCACCCATGATTTCCTGGGAAGGAGCCATTTCACGATTGGGGTTTGTTGTTATTCTCCCCATGAAGTGTGGTTTGTTGTAGGTTCATTCACGTTTTGGTTGTTGTTGGTTTAATCCATGATTTTGGTTTGCTATGGGGGCAATTACATTTTGGGGTTGCTGCTGAGTTGTTTTGGCCACACTAGGGCCAAGAACGACTTTGAATTGCTTTGCTTGGCCTTAGCTGTGTTCACCATTTTTGGCTGCCATCCTATTTCCTTATGTTTCTCATAGAGCTGTAAATCACTTGTTTTGCTGCGTTTATGCAGTGGTCGGTCTACGAACTGTGTTGGAGTGGGAATGAGGGCTTGGTTTGCTTGATAAACCTGGTGTGTTTGGCAACCACACAGACAGAGCTAGAGGGATGGATTTCTTCTCCACAACCCCTGAATAGCACTAGAAGGGAGGTCAGGGCCTGAGGGAATGTGTAGCAGAGAAGGGACTGATTTCCTTGTGTTGGGTGTGTGTGGGTGTCCTAAAAGTCAGGCTAGTTCTGGTGTAGGTGTCCTTAGCTCTTCAATGAGCTCACCAGCTTAGCATTTAGCTTTTCCCAGCTCCTTGATGGCCTGATAAACCCAACTGTGTTGGCTTGGCTGATTTGTTGATGGCCTGATAAACCCAACTGTGTTGGCTTGGTTGTTTTGTGTATCCTTGGCTATGTGTAAGCCCGCTTGTTCCTTATTCCTTAGGGGATCATTCCCAGCTCGGGGGTGGCAGCGTTGCTGAGAGATTAAGGAGCACGCTGGCCTATGGTTGGGTGGAATGTTGCAGCAACGTAGCTGGTTGCGGGACGAGTTCTTTATAAGATAAGTATTTGTGACTATCTTCATCTCTGCAATTATTTGAGGTTTACTGAATTATGTTGAACATGTTAAATGCTGGAATGTATGGTTTTATATTAAATCAATTATGCATCTCTGCATGTTTTTACTTCCAAGCATTTTACTTCAGTTATATGTATGCACATGTTCATGGGGCTAGTTTCTCGGTTGATTAATGGCATGGTAGCGTCCTCTTCATCGGTCAGAGGCTCAGGTATGTTACAGAGTGGTATCAGAGCTAATGTTGCAGCGTGGGCCTCCATGGACTGTGAGAATCATTGACAGAGGCAGGTTTCCAGAGCGCGGCAGGAAGAAAATCTGTGAATGACGGGAAATTTCATGAAATTTCTCTAAGTGTTGAGATCGTCGGATTGTTGGAGGACTTAGTCTAAAGCTCCTCTGATGCATCGGATAGCCTAGATGGAAGTCCGCCCGATGGGGATCCGGCGGAAAGGAAAATTTCAAAATTGTCGAAGTTTGGAAGTTGTCACCGGTCGGCGGAAGAAAGATGATGGGGGCGCCGATACGTCGGCTCAGTTTAGCTGAGGATCATTGAAACGTCGGCTCATTCAGTCGGAAAAACCTCCGATACAGACCCGGCGGCTGTGAAAATTAGTGGATAGAACCGCCAAAACATCGGCTCGTTTAGTCGAAAGACCATCCGATACAGACCATCGGCATCGGCGAGGGATAAAGGAAGAGAGAGCCGACGAAGCGGTGGCCGAAAGGAGAAAGAATAAATTCTTTCCGAAAAATTTTGAAGTGTTGAAAACATCGGAAGTTGATCACTGATGCGGAGCCGAAGTGTCGACAGAGATCTCTCGAAGACCGCCGAAATGCCGGGAAATTTTAGTTAATCGGGTAGGAAACACGGTGGCGGATGAAGGAGGAAGTCTTGCCGAAGTGTTAAAGGCATCGGAGAATTTTAGCTAATGGAGCGGACGATCCGGCGGCGGATGGAGAAAGAAAAAAAATTTGAAAATTTTCATAAGTACCGAAAACGTCTAAGAAAGATAGAGGATAAGAGCGCCGAGACTTTCGGCTGGAAAGGAATGAAGGCGCCGCAATGGCGGTGGAAAATAGATGATGAAAGTGTCAATACGTCGGCGGAAGAAAGGTGATGAAAGTGCCGATACGTCGGTGGGAAAATGGTGATCAAGCTGATGCGGCGGCGGAAGATAAAAGGAAGTTTCACCGAAAATTCTCTAAGTGTGGAAATCGTCAGAAAATTCTAGTTGATCGAGGAGCCACAGTGTCGACAGAGATCACTAGAAGACCGCCGAAACGTCGGCGAAATTTAGTTGATGGAACAGCCGATGCGGCGGTGGACGAGAAAGGAAAATTTTTCCAAGTACAGAAAACATAGAAAAATTTTAGTTGTTCTAACAGCCGACATGTCAGAGAAAATTACATGATCGGTATGCCGACCTATCAAGAGCCAAAGGAAGATCGGCCCGAAACGTTGAAAAAACTTAGTTGATGGGATCACCGATGAACGTCAGCGAAAATTAGTTGATGGGTCTGCCGACACGTCAAAAAATTTTAGTTGATTGCACCACCGATGAGTGTCGGAAAATTTTAGTTGATTGGACTGCCGAAGTGTCGGAAGTTTAGTTGGGAAGAGGTCCGATTGGACAAAAGGAAAATTTTGAGTTTTTCAAGTGGGTTTTTCCAGCGAATTTCAGTTGTTGTTCAGTGGATTTTTCAGCAGTTTGTTAGTGGATTACATGGCTGAAAAGGAAGAAAATTTTGTATTTGGGAAAAATTGTTATTTTATGATTTTCCAGGAGAAGGTAAGTAATTCTGATTTATATCAATGTTATGCATCTAACAGTGGTGTTACTAACACGTTTGCAAAATCATAGACACCTTCAAGGGCAGTATTCCAGACAGTGCAGTTTGGTAAGTAAGTGGTGGTTCAGTTATCAGGACCCATGACGGATATGATGCTCGGGATTCCTACTGGTGTGCGTGAGATGCCATGGGAGAAAATGTCCGTAATGGAAATGATGACATAGAGTATAATGGAAGTAGATTCCAAGAGACATCGTCAAATGTTGCAGCCACCATGAGAAGCTTGATTAAAGCCCAAGAAGAGCAGCATCAGTTGAATGCTGCTATGTTGCAGAGTTTGACAGACTTGCAAAGAAAGATAGACTGTGGACGGAGTACAGCAAGACCAGAAGGAAGTAAGAGAATTATTAGGAGAAGAAGAATGACTTCTAGTAGATCCTCTAACTCTAAAGAATCCAACGGGGATTCCAGCTCTTCTTGTTGTAAAGGGAAGAGAAAGAAACACCATAGGAATCGCTCTCGGGATGAATTTAAGAAGGCTAAACCTCCTACATTTGATGGTGAAGTAAAGACTGGACAAGAGGCTGAAGCTTGGCTTCTTGGGATAAAGAAGTACTTTCAAGTTCAGGATTATTCAGGAAACATGAAGGCAAGAGTTTCCATATTCAATCTGAATGGAAGGGCATCCATTTGGTGGGAACACCTCAAGCAAGTAAATAGGATCAGTGAAAGGAGACTTAAGTGGAAACAGTTCAAGAAGTATTTCAGGCAGAAATACCTCTCTGACAGGTATTATGACGACAAGATTAAGGAGTTCCATGAGCTAAGATTGGGACAGCAGACCATGGAAGAGTATGCAAATAATTTTTTGGAGCTGTTGAGGTATGTCAAGTACATCAAAGACGAAAAGGTGAAGGTCCAGCATTTTCTGAGTGGATTGCCTCAGTCTTACAAAGACAGAATTGAGTTTTATGAACCTAGAACTCTTGAAGAAGCAATCAGGAAGTCTAAGTATTGCTATGATCAAAGCAAAGGTAAACCAGATTACCATAAAGCATGGAAGGACAAGAAGAATGAGAAGTTTGACCAAAGAAAGAAAGGTTTCAAACCTTCTAACTTCAGGAATCAGCAGAAGCAGCCATTCCAAGCTGTGAGTTATCCGATTGGAGTGATAGGATAAGAGCCTAAAGATCCACAATAGAAGAGATGACCACCTCAATGTTGGAAATGTAGAGGACCCCACTTGCGCAGAGATTGTCCACTCGAAAATGAGAGTGCAAGGCCATGTTACAACATTCAAGAAGCAAAAACAGTGGGTCAAGTAGCAAGGGCAGTCCCTAGGATTTATGCAGCACTGGAGGATCGCCAGGAAAATCACCAGTCAACTGTGGTTGAAGTTGCAGGAAAGATTGTTGAGCAATATGTTTCTATTTTGATTGACCCTGGTTCTACTCATGGTTACATTACTCCTAGAGTAGTGGAGATTTGTGCTTTTAAGAAAGTAAAGCATAGAACATCTTGGTTAGTTCAGCTAGCCACTAGAACTAACAGAAAGGTTAGTGAAGTGGTAGAGAAATGTCCATTGGTCATGAATGGGTTGGTAATTGTGTAGATCTGAATGTTCTACCACTTGGCTCCTATGATGTACTCATTGGAATGGATTGGTTAGAGGCTCACAGGGTGAATCTTGACTGTTATAATAAGATTTTCGAATGCATGGATGAAGAAGGGAACCTAGTAGTTGTGAGAGGTATTCCAAAGGTGATTTCAGTACGGCAGGTTTAAGCAATGCAATTGAAGAAGTTCTATAGAAAGGGTTGCTAGTTGTATGCAGCTCATATTTTGGAGGAAAAAGAGGACGAAACTCCTGAGTTGGAGGATTATCAGGTGTGACAAGAATTTAAGGACGTATTTCCTAATGAGATTCCAGGGCTTCCTCCAAAGAGGGACATTGATTTCACAATTGAACTTGTGCCAGGAGCAGCACCAGTGTCCAAGACACCCTACAGGATGAGTACACCGAAAATGCTAGAGTTGAAGATGCAACTGCAAGAGTTGTTGGAAAAGAAGTATATCTGACCAAGTGTGTCTCCTTGGGGAGCACCAGTTCTGTTTGTAAAGAAGAATGATGGTACACTCAAGTTGTGTATTGATTACAGATAGTTGAACAAGTTTACTATGAAGAATAAATATCCTTTGCCTAGGATTGATGACCTCTTTGATCAAATGAGAGGGGAAAAGGTATTTTCCAAGATTGACTTGAGGTTTGGTTATCATCAGGTGAGAATCAAGGATGAAGACATTCATAAGACATCCTTCAAAACAAGGTATGGACATTATGATTTTGTAGTGGTACCATTTGGTCTCTCAAATGCACCAGCTACATTTATGTTCCTTATGAACAGTGTCTTCAACAGGTATTTGGACAAGTTTGTTCTTTTTTTCCTTGATGACATTCTTATTTACTCTAAGAATGAGGAGGAGCATGAAAATCATTTGAGATTGACATTGCAATTGCTCAGGGAGCATCAGTTGTATGCAAAGCTGAGCAAGTGTGACTTCTATAGAGATAGAATTCAGTATTCGGGTCACATTATCTCAAAAGAGGGTATATCTGTGGACCCTGAAAAGATTGAAGCGATTATGAATTGGCCTACTCCAAGAAATGTGATAGATGTAAGATCTTTTATGGGACTTGCAGGATACTACAAGAGATTCATTGAGGGATTCTCCAAAGTTGCACATGCCATCACTTCTTTGCAAAAGAAGGGGATAAAGTTTGAATGGACATAGAGGTGTGAAGAGCGCTTCCAGCAGTTGAAGAATATTCTCACCAGTGCACCAGTATTGAAAGTTGCAGATCCAGAGAAAGATTTTGTGGTGTGTACCGATGCATGCACACAAGGGCTTGGAGGAGTCCTGATGCAAGACAACCACATGATATGTTATGAGTCAAGAAAGATAAAGGAGCATGAGAAGAACTATGCCACTCATGATCTAGAGCTTGTAGCCATAGTACATGCCCTCAAGATGTGGAGGCATTACTTGATGGGTAGAAGATTCGAACTAAGGACAGACCATTGTGGTCTAAAGTATCTATTTGATCAGCCTACTCTAAATGCTAGGCAAGCGAGGTGGCTGGGTTTTTTATGTGAGTTTTATTTTGAAATCAAGCACATAAAGGGAAAAGAAAATAAGGTAGCTGATGCACTCAGTGGGAAGATGCAGGAAATGCATGTGGCATCTCCTAGTATTTACCAATCAGATTTGAGGCAGCAGATTGTTGATCATGCTGCTGGAGATTAATTGTATGAGCTGGTAAAAGACAAATTGCAGCAGAAAAGTCTTAAGAAGAGGTATGAGTGATATAAATTGGAAGAAGATGGACTTCTTACTTATAAAGGTAGAATTTATATTCCAAATGTAGCAGATTTGAGGAGAGTTGTTATGGATGAAATCCATCAAACTCCGTATTTTGGTCACCCAGGATACCAGAAGACAATTGCTACAGCCAGAAAATAGTACTTTTGGCTAGGAATGAAAAAGGACATGGCTGAATACATTTCGAGGTGTATGAAATGTCAACAGGTAAAGGTTGAGCATCAACATCCAGCAGGTTTGTTGCAGCCTTTGCCAGTTCCAGAATGGAAATGGGAAGTTATTTCCATGGATTTTATTACGGGATTGCCGATGACTTGGAGACAACATGATTCCATCATGGTTGTGGTGGACAAGTTGACAAAGGCAGCGCATTTTTATACCGGTGAAGTCTATGCATAAGACTGATGACATTGCAAATATCTTCATGAAGGAGATTTTCAAATTGCATGGATTACCAAAGGCAATAGTCTCTGACAGAGATGTCAAGTTCACTTCCAATTTTTGGAAGGGGTTGTTTGCAGATTTGGGTACAAAGCTAAACTTCAGCACTGCATACCATCCTCAGAAAGATGGGCATATAGAGAGAGTTAATTAGGTGCTCGAAGATATGCTTCGAATGTATGTGATGGACAAACCAACCAAGTGGGAAGATTACTTACACTTGGTAGAGTTTGCTTATAACAATGGATAGCATGCATCCTTGGGGATGAGTCCGTATGAAGTTTGTATGGAAGAAGGTGTAGGACACCAGTGACTTGGGATAATCCAATGAACAGGGTTGTGATTGGTCCAGATGGAGCAGGAGGTTGTAAAGATCAAACAGAATCTGAAAGCAACACAGGACAAACAAAAAATCTATGCAGATAAGCATAGGGTGAACAGGGAATTCAGTGTTGGGGATCATGTTTACCTCAGAGTGAGGGCAAGGAAGAGATCCTTGAATCTTGGAAGTTGCGCCAAGCTGTCACCAAGATATTGTGGGCCGTTTGAAGTGCTTGAAAGAATAGGGCCAGTTGCATATAGACTTGCACTGCCTGCTAGCACTAGAGCTCATAATGTTTTTCATTTTTCTTTGCTTAAGAGATATATACATGATCCTAACCATGTAATAAATTGGGATGTGATTCAGGTGGAACTCGAGGGAGAGTTCCAAATTGAGCCAATGCGCATCCTCGAAAGGAAGGTCACCATGCTCCAGAACCGGGCCATAGGGCAGGTAAAGGTGCAATGGGAGCATTACGAACCTGAAGGGGCTACGTGGGAGATGGAGGATGCCATGCGATTGGCATGGCACATCCATTTTTGTTCAATTCTGTGAAACGCTGAGGCAATACCAGTGTAGCATTTTGTTCAATTTTGTAAAGCACTAAGGACAGGGTTATTGAAGGGGGAGGGGAATGTAACACCCCGGTTTTGACCCCGCTTGCATTAAATGTATATGATGTATATATTGTAATTAATCATGGTGTGGAGCTAAAGGAAAAAGCCCCACCATCGATTTGGTTGTGTTATGTTCGGCGATTGGAATCATTGCCGATGGTATATTGTGATATACGGCATATACTAGTTTTGGCATCATGTAAATATGCATTTTAATTAAATAAACCCCAACCAGCTATGTCACTACAACCATAATGAAAAGGGCATGATTTTCATAAGGATAAGGGGGGGGAATGTTAAACCATGAGCCTATGAGGAAAAGCCATGTGTTAACCACCTATTTAAAACTTCTGTTGTTAGTTGGGGGCAGTTATTGTTGGAAAGTGGTGGGTGGCAGGACTGTCAGTCCTTGCCCACACACCCACTCCACCAGTAGACTCTCCATATTCACATGGGCACGAAAACAACTACACCATTCTTCCATCCTTGTCCATCCTCACACATAGAACCATTTTGTTTTTCCTCACGCACCGACTGGAGTTGTTTTCCTCACACATAGGTTGGGGATTCTTCATCGTTTCCTCACACAAAGAGCTGGGGGAGCTGTTTTCTGTCACCCACGATTTCCTGGGAAAGAGCCATTTCATGATTGGGGTTTGTTGTTATTCTCCCCATGAAGTGTGGTTTGCTATAGGTTCATTCACATTTTCGTTGTTGTTGGTTTAATCCACGGTTTTGGTTTGTTGTGGGGACAATTACATTTTGGGGTTGTTGCTGAGTTATTTTGGCCATGCTAGGGCCAAGAACAACTTTGAATCACTTTGCTTGGCCTGAGCTGCATTCGCCATTTTTGGTTGCCATCCTGTTTCCTTCTGTTTCTCACAGAGCTGTAAATCGCTTATTTTGTTGCATGTATGCAGTGGTCAGTCTACGGACTATGTTGGAGTGGGAATGAGGGATTGGTTTGCTTGATAAACCTAGTGTGTTTGGGAACCACATAGACAGAGATAGAGGGCTGGATTTATTCTCCACAACCCCTGAATAGCACTGGAAGGGAGGTCAAGGCCTGAGGGACTGTGTACCAGAGAAGGGACTGATTTCCTTGTGTTGGGTGTGTGTGGGTGTCGTAGAAGTCAGGCTAGTTCTATTGTAGGTGTCCTTAGCTATTCAATGAGCTCACCAGCTTAGAATTCAGCTTTTCCCAGCTCCTTGATGGCCTGATAAACCCAACTGTGTTGGCTTGGCTGATTTGTTGATGGCCTGATAAACCCAACTGTGTTGGCTTGGTTGTTTTGTGTATCCTTGGCTATGTGTAAGCATGATTGTTCCTTATTCCTTGGGGGATCATGCCCAGCTCATGGGTGGCAGTGTTGCTGAGAGATTAAGGAGCATGCTGGCCTATGGTTGGGTGGAACATTGCAGCGACATAGCTGGTTGCGGGACGAGTTCTTTATAAAATAAGTAATCTTATCCATTTCACTTCTGCAATCATATTTACTGTTAATGAATTATGATGAACATGTTGAATGCTTGAATGTATGATTTTGCTTCCACTGTATGATAATCATGTATGCATGTTTTTACTTCCAAGCATTTTTCTTCTGTTTATATGTATGTACATGTTTATGGGGCTAGTTGCTCGGATGTCAATGGCATGGTAGCATCCTCTTCGTTGGTCGGAGGGTCAAGGATGTTACATATATGCATAAGTATCTTCTTTTGGTTCCATGGGTATCCAACTTGGCTTCATAAAACCATGGCACCCACAAAACATGCCCCACCTCTCACAAGGGTGTGCATTAAAAGGTAGCCAAGTTTTTGCAAGCCTCAAATAACCTACAAATATCTCTCAACCGAGGTTTGACAGCTCTACTTTAGAGCCTAACACTTCCTCAAGGTGTTCACCAAGCTCAAGTGCTTCCTTTCCAGACACCACAATGAATTGATTCACAAGTCAGATTCATTCCTTTAGGATGAAATCTATAACAAGATTTTCAAAACCATGGCGACATCATATGCTCATGTGTATTTACATAAAATCAACAACAACAAAAGTTGCTAAGTAAACTAAATACTTATATGTATAACATTTCTCGGTGGAGAACTGGTAGCCCTGCTCCAGAGCCTAACACCTCTATGGGTGCTTAATGGAAGCTTTGCTTAAGGGCTCAACACCTATTCCTAGTGCTTACCAATGCTCAGGTGCTTCTTTTCTCAACACCATAATACCTAGGGGTTATTCTCTTCATGGATCCCCCACTCTCATGACAGTCCCCTTATGGTGTGAATGTGTACAGAAAGAAGGCTATCTGGATGTCTTACACCCTGGGCGTCCATAGTGATGCATATCGGTTCCTAGATGGTCGGGGGGCGAAGCAATGTACCCTCACGCATCCTTCCAGAGGAGCCATCCATATTCAAACACATCCTCTCGAGTACCTATGTACTCCAAGGGCATACCCCTATCATCTCACCTGCGTTACATACTAGCAGGCATTTCACATGAGATGTCATTATAAAAATTTCAATCGTATATTTTCAAATTTATTTTGTGCATGGATAAATTTCCAAATATCAAACGGTCAATAGCATTAATCGTCAAATCAAAACCTAGGTTCACAATTCTACTTCCTGCAAAAAAAAAATTTTTTTTTTGCAACCATGAGGATATCCTCATATTGTTTGGCTTTTGCAAGTGGGAGCATGTATCCCCTACTTACACATACTGCCCAAAACCTGTACATTCACATACAATATGTCATCTTGACACCATTTTAGATTAGCCAAACAGTCAATTAGAAATCAACAACAAAATTTAAAATCTGAAATTTAAAATCCATTATGTTTAGAAGTTAGATTTCAGTCATGAGATCCTTCTCATAGCACATTGCAGTTTCTTGCCTTGGTTTAATTGGGTAGTTTCGTCAGGAAGTTCTGATATGATTGTACATACATACGAGGGTCATCTTTTCATGGAACTACAATTTCACATGCAAGCCTCCTCATCCTATACATAGGCTCCACTGTACCTACAGAATATCCTTCAATGAACTTCCTGCAATGCCCTGCAACTCCCACAAAATATCTTACATCTGTCATCTTTCTTGGAGTAGACCAACTCATAATGGCCTCAATATTTTCAAGGTATACAAATATTCCTCTATCTGAGATAATGTGACCCAAATAATGAATTCTATCTTCATAGAAGTCACATCTACTCAACTTTGCATACAGCTTATGCTTCCTGAGCAATTTCAAAATCGGCCTCAATTGTTCCGCATGTTCTTCCTCATTCTTTGGATAAGTAAGAATATCATCAAGAAAAACATGAACAAATTTGTCCAAGTACCTACTAGAAACATTATTCCTGAGGCACATAAATGTAGTTAGTGCATTTGTGAAATCAAATGGTACCACTACAAACTCATGAGATCCATACCTTGCTCTAAAGGTTGTCTTATGAACATCTCCATCCTTGATTCTTACCTGCTGGTAACCAGACCATAAGTCAATCTTGGAAAACACCTTTACTCCTCTCATTTGATCAAAGAGGTCATCCCTTCTAGGAAAAGGGTATTGGTTCTTCTTAAGGACTTTGCTCAGTTGTTTGTGATCAATACACAACCAAAGTGTACCGTCTCTGTTCTTCACAAACATAGCTAGTGCTCCCCAAGGATACATACTTGGCTTGATGTACTTCTTTTCCAACAACTCATGTAGCTGCATATTTAGTTCTAACATTTTTGGTATGCTCATCCTGTAGGGTGTCTGGGACACTGGTGCTGCTCCAGGCACAAGTTCAAAGGTAAATTATTCTCCCTCTTTCAAGGAAGCCCTGAAATTATATCACGAAAAAAATTCCTGAATTCCTACAACACATGAAATCCCTCCAACCTAGGAGTATCATTCTCTGTTGCCTCCAAAACATGAGTTGCATATGCTATGCAACCTTTCCCATGGAACTTCTTCCTTTACATTGTTGAATCCTGCCTTCCAGAGATCACTTTTGGAACCACTATACCAGTCATTCCACACTTCAATTTTCCATTTTGCGTCAAGAAAAACCATTTCCAAACTAACCTTGCCCTTTCTGCACCCCCGCTTCTGCATTTTCGACCTTGGAAGTCGAAAATCGGAACTTCAACATTTTCACAAAACGTTCCGCCAACCTTCCGCAATTGGCAAAACATTTCAAAAGGTGGAATAATGAAAGTCGATCAAGCCTGAATATTGGTTTCCAATTTCTGAGTTCCGAAGTGTGGAAGGCGAAAAGTTCATTGAAAGTTCCTTCGCACCTTGGGTTTCCAATTTCCGAGTTCTAAAGTGGGGAAGGCGGAAAGCGGAAGTGCAGAAGGCAGAAATACAGTTAAATGTTTCTTTACACATTTATGTTTCTGATTTTTTACTTCTGAGGTTGGAAGGAGGAAGTGGAAGTGCGGAAGCAGAAGGTTGGCGGAATGTTTCATAGAAATGTTGAAATTTTGATTTCTGACTTCCGAGATTGGAAGGCAAAAGCGGAAGGTTAGCAGAACATTTCATGGAAATGTTGAAGTTTTGATTTTCAACTTCTGAGGTCGACAGTGTGGAACGGTGGTGCAGAAAGGGAAAGGTTAGTTTGGAAATGGTCATTATGGATGTAAAATGGATCATTGAAGAGTGGAATGACTAGTATAGTGGTTCTAATCCTGAGATGAAGGTTGGTGAATGGGTTAACGTCCATACCCGGTGTTTATTAGAAGAGAAAAGAGGTTCTTTTAACAAAAAAATTTAATAATCCACGTTATGGGGTATGTGGACGTTACAACTAATAGTTGGGTTATCAGACTGCACATAGTCAAGCCAACAATCACATTAAGGACCAACCAATCCAACTAATAGATGGGTTTCTCAGGCCACTCATCCAAGCCATCACACTGTTGGGTTTATCGGGATACTCATCCAAGCCAGCTAACAGTTGGGTTTATCAGGCTGTCTAGTCAAGGGTCACACATGGCCAAATGCACAACAAGACACAACCAAGCCAACTCACTGTTGGGTTTATTAGGTTACTCAACCAAGCCAATATACCATTGGTTTTATCTGCTAAGGCAATGGAAAGGAAGAATGGCTAAGCTAGTGGGTCATTCAAGAGCTAGGGACACCTCCACAATATCTATCTGGCCTGGCATCCACAATACCTACACACCCAACACAAGAAAGCATCCCCTTCTCTGCTACACAGACCCTCAAGCTATGCCTTCCCTTCCAGTGCTCTTCAAGGAGTGCATAGAAGATTCACCAGCCACTCTTATATTTTCATGAGGTTCCTCTTTTCACTAGGTTTATCAAGCCCATCCAGCATCTCTTCCACTCCTAAGTCTTTGGGGCACTGGGAAGAAGAAGCAGTAGGGGGTGCACATGTTTAGATTAATTTTATTAAGTATTACTTTTAATCTATGTCATTAAGAATACTCCTTATTATCTATAAGGGGATCTCTCTAATAAAATTTATGTTTTTTGTTTGCCGAAAGGATGCGTCTTATTCTTCTGCGTTTACTTCTTTTTTGTTTTTATTTTTTATCTTTTAGGGTTTTTTTAGCTTGGAGCCACCAGATCACCTCACCCATGGCAGCATCTGGGCTTCCAAGCTCTGTATGATTTCCCTCACAAAGAGTTATCCTTCCTGTAGGTTATTCCTCTCACTAGAGGCTTCTTCCAATTTTCTAGAAAATGCAAAGCATGGAGAATACCCATTTAATGTTGTGTTCTAACTAAAAAATGCTCCAGCTGCCTAGAGCTCCCCTTAATCTTGTTGCACTACTCCTCCATCCTTGACACGATCAACTACATGTCTGTACTCTCCTTTTCAGCTACGCCCTTCTCCATTCACACTAAACATGTTGTTAGTGCATCCCTAGCTCTGCGCATCTCCATTTCAGCTGCGGCCTTCTCCTCCATGTTGAACATGCTCCCAATTCCATCCCATATTCAATGAAAACACCTTAGTCTCATGTGAGGCAGATCAAATAGTATCAGAGCCTAAAGATCTTGAGTATGGGTTCCAACAAAAAAAAAGTTTTTTTTCATGAAATATTTCAAATGTCACCCGCAGCCGAGTTTATATGGTAATGCCAGTGGACACACAGATCTCATAGCCCCAAGGGCGCATAGATCTCCACTACAATAGAGAGGAGGTTCACATATCTAAAACAATACAGATCTCTCCCTCTAGACCACAACTCCTTTGCTCCATTTAAGTTTTTCCGCACAAGTTGGCTTGGATCTTCAGTTGGCCTCACCATGCCTCCTCAAAGAGATCCTTTGGCAGTAGAATCAGATTCCAACACTTTCAATCCATTCTAAGATCTTGCATTTTTCCTTAATGAAGTTATTGATTCATGGATACATAGCCTCTCCACCTACTTTAACACATGCACATACCTCACCGAGGAGAGAAAGATTCAAATTGCCTCCTTACAACTGGACGGGCTTGCACAAACGTGGTGGGATACTAAGAAAGAAAAGGCCACATTTCTGGTGGAACTTGGAAATACTCCAGGAACTTCTTCCTCCACAACTGTCAGAACTTGGGCTCAACTTTCATACACATTGAGGACCCTCTTCTACCCACCAGGGTATGTATAATCTCTATGGATGAGATGGCATCAAATCAAACAACTCCCTTCACAAAGTATTCAAGGCTATATCGACTTCTTCTACAAACTATGCCTACAGCTCCACATTCCAGATCCTAAGGAGGTACTCATTTTTAATTTTATTGTTGGTTTATTGCTTCACATCTGTAGAGAGGTAGAGTTGTTCGAAAATCCAACATTAGACAAAGTTTTTTAGAGAGTGTTGGCTATCGAAAGGAAGCTTGCTCCTAGGGGTCGTACTGCTTAATCCCGCCCCAACCCTCATGCATCTCCCTCTTAAACAACCAGCTTCAACATTTCAGCTCATTTCCCACCTACTTGGGCTCAAAATCCCATTAACCATACAAATACAAGAACACCCTGGTGTTCATTCCATAAGACCACCTCACACAACTCCTTGGATTATCGAACCCTCCAAAATCTAAAGACCAACAAAACCTTACTTACCGAGCTAATTACTCCTCCACCAACGAAGGACACTGCAGAAGTCCCTCTAGCTAATCCCACCGAAGTAGATCCCTCTTTTATCCTCATGATCCAAGAAGATTTGAACTCCTCAACCCAACCACTTTTTACTCATAATTGCCAAATAAAAAATTCCTTAGCCTTACTCATTATGGACAATGGCAGCTAGAAGAATTTGGTATCTCAATCCCTAGTCAGCCGCCTTAACTTGGTTACTACTCCTCACCCACACCCCTATCAGCTCGGATGGGTTCAGAAGGATGGTCCCCGTCTCCTAGTATCTGAGTGGTGCCTTATCACCATTGCCATAGGCCCATTCAAAGACATTGTTCTCTGTGATGTTTCCCATTTGGATTGTTTATATTTACTGTTAGGAATACCCTACCAATAACAAAGAAATGATATCTATATGGCCAAATCTCGCCAATACAAACTTTCAAAATATGGCCACACCTATATCTTAACAGCAGCAACACCCAAAACCCCTACTACTACAGAGAACACCCCACATGTCCAGCTGAATCAGTGTATCTCTCTATGTTTGGTGCACCCAGTACCACTAAACAATACCACTCATCTTGTTCCTGAAGCCATGACTCCCCTACTCCAAGCATTTGTCGATGTGTTTCAACCTCCAACGGGCCTCCCCCCCTTCAGGCACATAGACAGGCCTCCCCCGGATCTGCCTTACCTAATGCCAAGACTTACTGGTTGGCCCCCACAGAAATGGAGCAAATGGAAAAAAATTTGACAGAACTACTTAACTCCGGTCACATCCAACCCTCTTCTTCTCCTTGTGATTCTGCCACATTTGTTATCCCTAAATGAGATACCCCAGACATGCACCTTGTCACTGATTATCGGGCCCTCAACAAAGCTACTGTCAAAAATCGTTACCCTCTACCCTAGATTAAGGAGCTATTGGACACCCTCCAAGGAGCGAAATGGTTCATTAAGATAGATCTGACAACGGGTTACCATCGGGTTCGAATGAACCCAGATGATGTATGGAAGACAACATTTAAGACCAAATTTGGTATTTATGAATGGAAAGTCATGCCCTTCGGCCTCACCAATGCTCCAGCAAAATGTATAAGTCTCCTCAATGACATATTTAGACCACATTTGGGCCATATGGTGGTCATCTACTTAGACGACATTCTCACCTTAAGCTGAACATGGGATGCACACATGCAACATGTCTGACAAATTATCCAAGTCCTCTGAGACAACAAGTTGCAGGTCAAAGAAAAGAAGTCATAATTCTGTCAAAGCTCAATTCCTTATCTAGGATTTGTGGTCAATTTAGAAGGTATTCAACCAAATCCAGCCTGTATCCAAGCATTGAAGCAATGGCCACTCCCTTCTTCGACCAGTGAGCTCAAAAGCTTTCTGGGTGGTATAAATTTCTATCGTAAGTTCATTCTACACTTTTCTCAGATTGCTCATCCTTTACATCAGCTTTCTAATAGTTCTTCAACATTTATTTGGACTAATGAAGCCACCAGTCATTTTAGTCAGCTCAAGGAATGCCTCTGATCATCTCCAGTTTTACATATGCCGGACCTCTCTCAACCTTTTGAGATTGAGTTTGATGCCTCACAATATGCTATTGGGGTCGTGCTTAAACAGGGAGGCCACCCCATTGCTTATCACTTCAAAACTCTAACAAAGGCCAAGATCAACTACAACACCTATGACAAAGAGTTTTACATCCTGGTTCAAGCGCTCAAGCAATTGAGGCATTATTTGCTAGGTAAAGAAACTATCTTTCATACAGACCACCATCCTTTGATTTTCATCAATTCTTGGTCAAAGATTTGGGAACAAAGGCACCTTAAATGGGCCTCCTACATTCAACAGTTCCACTTGGTCATCAGATATAAGAAAGGCACTTCGAATAAGATGGATGATTTACTCAATTGGCCACCTACTACAATCCTCCCCATTCTAGAAGTGCGTTGTGCCAACTATGAGACATGGAAGAAGCAATATGCGACAGACCCAGACATTCAAAAGATTTGGATACCCTTGCATAGACCCATGGAGATCAATCAAACCCCCTTCCTGGACTACACTATATAGGATGGTTGGCTTTATAAAATCAATTTGTTATGTGTTCCACACTCACAGGACCACCTCTTGCTCATCAGGGAGGTGCATGCTTCAACTTATGGTGGCCACTTCAGCACCACAAAGACCATCCAAAATCTGCAACTCCATTTCCATTGGCCTGCCATGCAGCCCCAAGCTGAGAAATTTATTTGAGCTTGTGCATTATGCTCCCAATCCAAGCAATCCAACCGTAAGCATGGATTATATCAGCCACTGCCTCTTCCTTCTCGGCCTTGGGAGTCAATCTCCATGGACTTCCTCAATGGACTCCCAACCACCCAAAATAAGCATGATGCAACTTGGGTAGTGGTATGTCACTTCAGCAAAATGGAATTTTTTATTCCATGCACAAAAACTACTATAGTAGCCCAAACAACAGAGTTATACTTCCAACATGTCTGGCCACATTTTGGCCTACCAAGCACTATCATATCAGACAGAGATTCGCACTTCCTAAGAACATTTTGGAAGATAGTCTGGGCACTCCTGGGGTGCCAACTCAATTTTTCTACATCATTCCATCCTCAAACGGATGGCCAACAGGAGTGGTTAACAGGGTCTTGGTCCATGCTCTCCGAATGCACTTTGGGCACAGCAAACAATGGGACAATTACTTGCACATCCTCCAACATAGCTACAACAAGGCCACACATTCCTCTACTAGGTTTTCCTCTTTTGAAGTCTGCTTGGGCTTCCAACCAGCATCTCCAGCAGAGCTCCCACTCACTTTAGCTCCTCAGGGTACCATGCACCAACAACAGGAACAACTATCTGCCCAAAGGTTTCTACAACAAATTACACAATTCCACACAGCAGTCACAACAACACTTAAAGCAGCTCAAGATCATGCCAAGAAATGCCATGACAAACAAAGGACCTTCCTGACCTTTCAATGGGGAGATAAATTCTGGTTACACTTGGATAAGAAGCGCTTCAAAGGCCATCATCACAAGATTTTGCCAATAAGATATGGCCCTTATACCATCCTTGACAAAATTGGAGAAAATGCTTACAAATTGGATCTTCCACCACAACTGGGAATCCACAATGTCATTAATGTAAATCATCTGAAGTTGTTTGAGCATCCTCTACTGGAGGAATCAGTCACCATTACTCATCCAGTCGACAAGATTCCAGACTTTCAACTCCCCGTGGCCAAAGACACTCTATTGGACACCTAGACCCGTTCTACAAGGCACTGGGTATACACTTCTTATCTGGTGGCCCGCTAAGGACAAACTCTCGCTCATGCAAGGTGGATCACAGCCGAAGTCTTGCACAGCATGTTTCCTCACCTTCTCATGGAAGCTGGGACGCTTCCAGATCTAAAAAGGGAGGAATTAGGCCACTGAGAAGAAGAAGCAGAAGGGGGCACACATGTTTAGATTAAGTTTATTAAGTATTACTTTTAATCTCTGTCATTAAGAAGACTCCTTATTATATATAAGGGGATCTCTCTAATAAAATTTCTATTTTTTGTTTGTCGAAAGGCTACGTCTTATTCTTCTGTGTTTACTTCTTTTTTTGTTTATTTTTTATGTTTTAGGGTTTTTTTAACTTGGAGCCACCAGAGTGCCTCACCCATGGCAGCATCTGGGCTTCCAATCTATGTATGATTTCCCTCACAGAGAGCTATCCTTCCCATAGGCTATTCCTCTCACTAGAGGCTTCTTCCAATTTTCCAGAAAATGCCGAGTGTGGAGAATACCCATTAAATGTTGCGTTCTAACTGAAAAACACTTTGACTGCCTGGAGCTCCCCTTAATCTTTTTGCACTAATCCTCCATTCTTGACACGGTCAGCTGCACATCTGCACTCTCATTTTCAGCTATGCCCTTCTCCATTCACGCTTCCAGTGCATCCCTATCTCTACACATCTCCATTTCAGTTGCGCCCTTCTCCTCCACGCTGAAAACACTCCCAAGTCCATCCCATCTTCAATGCAAATGCCTTAGTCTGGTGTGAGGCAGATCAGTCTTGCATACAGTTCAAACCCAAACTAGGGCACACATAATAGCAAACCACAAGGAGACATAGCAACACAGGGCTCCACTCGGTAACACAGGTAACCATGTTTGCATACCACTCTTTAACATAGGAGAAACATGGTTTTTACTTGTACACAGGAGAAACGCTGCAGAACAACCCGCTTTGCGACTCAGGATAGTGAACAACTAAACAATCTCCCCGAATAATGGTTCGAAATGACCAAGACGTATTGGGCAACTCCAAAAATGAAATTATGGGCATGCATCCCCGCGATTACTTGCTTCAGAAGCACGCATATGTCTTACCTAGACTGTAGGCTGCAGGTTTTCTCATATTGCAAGCTGGCTCAATCACAAAACCGAATATTGCGATGCCTTTCTCTACCCAAGACATTAACTGCCTCAACCGCTCTTCTGGAAGAATTGAATGATTGAGTACAAAGGACGAAAAGGTAGCTGAGGGTTTATGGGTTTCCCCATTGACATATGGTCTCACCCTATGGCTTAGGAGTTTGACTAACTCACCTCCATGTTCCTTGTGAAATCATGCCCCCATCTCTTATGTTGCAGTGCATAGCTAGTTGTGGTATCTTATAAAATTGTATATTTACATGATGACTTCAAAATAGCACTATAACCATCAACATCAACCTTGTTTGCCGATACACAGAACACCAAATCAATGGCAGGCCATTGACCTTGAGCTTCTTGCCATGATTCACATACATTATATACATCATGTACAATTTTAATACCATGGGGTCAAAACCATGGTGTTACATTCCCCTCCCCCTTCATTAGCACTGTCCTCGATGCTTTACAAAATTGAAGAAAATTGGATGTGCCAATCACATGGCATCCTCCAACTCCCACGTAGCCTCATGAGGACCGTAGTGCTTCCACTACACCTTTACCTATCCAACTGTTCGATTCTGGAGCACTGTGACCTTCTTGTCAAGGATGCATAATGGATCGGTTTGGAACTCTCCCTCAAGTTCCATCTGGATCACATCCCAATTCATCACATGGTTAGGATCATGTACATATTTCTTAAGCAAAGAAACATGAAAAACATTATGAGCTCTAGTGCTAGCAGGAAATGCAAGTCTATATGCAATTCACCCTATTCTTTCAAGCACTTCAAAGGGCCCACAATATCTAGGTGACAGCTTGGCACAACTTCCAAGCTTCATAGAACTCTTCCTTGGCCTCACTCTAAGGTAAACATGATCCCCAACATTGAACTCTCTATGCACTCTATGCTTGTTTTCATAGCTTTTCTGCCTATCTTGGGCTGCTTTTAGGTTCTGCCTTATCTTTGTAACCTCTTGCTCCATTTCCTTGATCAATTCTGGACCAAGCACAATCATGTTCATTGGGTTATCCCGAGTCACTGGTGTCCTACACCTTCTTCCATACAAAGCTTCATATGGACTCATTCCCAAGGATGCTTGTTGTCTATTATTATATGAAAATTCTACCATGTGTAAATAATCTTCCCACTTGGATGGTTTGTCCATCACATACATGCAAAGCATGTCTTCAAGCACCTAATTCACTCTCTCTCTTTGTCCATTCGTTTGAGGATGGTAGGTGGTGCTGAAGTTCAACTTTGTACCCAAATCTACAAACAAGCCCTTCCAAAAATTGGAAGTGAGCTTGGTATCCCTGTCAGAAATTATTGGCTTAGGCAATCCATGCAATCTAAAAATATCCTTCATGAATATCTTTGCAATGGCATCAGCCTTATACGTGGACTTAACCGGTATAAAATGTGATGCCTTTGTCAACATGTGCACCACAACCATGATGGAATCATGTTGTCTCGCAATCATTGGAAATCCTGTAATAAAATCCATGGAAGTACTTTCCCATTTCCATTCTGGGACTGGCAAAGGCTGCAACAAACCTGCTGGGTGTTGATCCCCAACCTTCACCTACTGAAATTTCATGCACTTAGAAATATACTCAGCAATATCCTTTTTCATTCCTGGCCAAAAATACTGCTTTATGGCTGCAGCGATTGTCTTCTGATATCCTGGGTGACCAGAATATGGAGCTTAATGGATTTCATCCATAACAATTCTCCTCAAGTACGCTACATTTGGAATATAAATTCTGTTTCTATAAGTAAGAAGTTCATCCTCTTCCAATTTATATCCCTCGTACTTCTTTTCAAGGATTTGTTGCCGCAACTTGTCCTTTATTTGCACATACATTTCATCCTCAGTAGTATGATCAATAATATGTTGTCTCAAATATGGTTGGCAAGTACTAAGAGATGCCACATGCATTTCATGCACCTTCCTGCTGAGTGCATCAACCACTTTATTTTCTTTTCCTTTTATGTGTTTTATTTCAAAATCAAACTCACACAAAAGCTCCAGCCATCTAGCTTGCCTAGCATTTAGATTCAGCTGATCAAACAAGTATTTCAGACCACAATGGTCTGTCCTTAGCTCAAATTTTCTTCCCATTAAGTAATGCCTCCACATCTTGAGAGCATGTACTATGGCTGCAAGTTCTAAATCATGCGTAGCATAGTTCTTCTCATGCTCCTTCAACTTTCTTGACTCATAGCATACCATGTGGTTGTCTTGCATACGAACTCCTCCAAATCCTTGATTACATGCATCAATACACACCACAAAGTCTTTTTCTGGGTCTGCAATTTTCAGAATTGGTGCACTTGTAAGCAGATTCTTCAACTGCTGGAAGCTCTCCTCACATCTTGGTATCCATTCAAAATTTATACCCTTCTTTTGCAAAGAATTGATTGAATGTGCAACCTTGGAGAATCCTTCAATGAACCTCCTGTAGTGTCCTGAAAGTCCCATAAAAGATCTCACATCTGTCACATTTATTGGAGTTGGCCAATTCATAATGGCCTTAATCTTATCAAGGTCCACATATATTCCCTCCTCTGAGATAATGTGACCCAAATAATGAATTTTATCTTTATAAAAATCATATTTGCTCAACTTTGCATACAACTTATGCTCCCTTAGCAATTTCAATGCTATCCTCAAATGTTCTTCATGCTCTTCCTCATTCTTAGAATAAATAAGAATGTCATCTAGGAAGACAAGAACAAACTTGTCCAGATACGTGTTGAAAACACTATTCATGAGACACATAAATGTAACTGGTGCATTTGTGAGACCAAATGGTACCACTACAAACTCATAATGTCCATACCTTGTTCTGAAGGTTGTATTATGAATATCTTCATCTTTGATTCTTACATGATGGTAACCAAACCTCAAGTCAATCTTGGAAAATACCTTTGCTCCTCTCATTTGATCAAAGAGGTCATCAATTCGAGGTAAATGGTATTTATTCTTCATAGTAACCTTGTTCAACTCTTTGTAATCAATACAAAACCTGAGTGTCCCATCTTTCTTTTTCACAAATAGAACTGGTGCTCCCCAAGGGGACACACTTGGCCTGATATACTTATTTTCCAACAAATCTTGCAGCTGCATCTTCAGCTCTAGCAATTCTGGTGTGCTCATCCTATAGGGGGTCTTAGACACTGGTGTTGCTCCAAGCACAAGGCCAATTGTAAAATGAATCTCTCTGTTTGGAGGAAGCCCTGCAATTTCATCAGGAAAAGCATCCTTGAATTCCTGCAATACATGAAAGTCCTCCAACATAGGAGTTTCATTCTCTGTTGCCTCCAAAACAGTGGATGCGTACAATTTACAACCTTTCCTACATAACTTCTTCAGCTGCATTGCTGAAATCTGCCTAACAGAGATCACCTTTGGAATGCCTCTTACAACCCATAGGTTTCCTTCTTCATCCAGGCATTCAAAAGTCTTATTATAGCAGTCAAGCTTAACTCTGTGCACTTCCAACCAATCCATTCCAATGAGACTATCATAGGAACCAAGTGGTAGAACATTCAAGTTTGCATAGGTGACTAACCCATCCATGAAAAATGGACATCTTTCTACCATTTCACTAACTTTTCTCTTGTTCAAGTGGCTAGTTGAACTAACCATGATTTGTTATGCTTTAATTTCTTAAAAGTGCAAATCTCAACAACTCTAGGAGTAGTATAACAGTGATAGATCCAAGGTCAATCAAAACATAAATAGATTGCACAACAATCTTACGTTCAACTTCAACCACAGTCGATTAATGATCTTCCTGACGGGCCTCTAGGACTGCATAAATTCTAGGGATAGTCCTTGCTACTTGACCCACCATTTAAGCTCCTTAGACGTTGTAAGCTTGCCTTACATACCCATTCTCATGCGGACACTTCCTGCGCATATGGTTTCCTCCACATCCCCAACATTGGAGAGGTTCACTGATCTCTTTTGGGTCTCTTAGCCTATCTCCCATCACTCTGGTTGGTTTAGTCACATCTTGTGATGGATTCCTTTGCTGATTTCGAAAGTGAGAAGGTTTCAAACATTTCTTCCTTTGGTCAAATTTTCATTCTTCTTGTCCTTCCAGGCCTTATGGAGATCAGGCTTGCTTTTGTTACGATTATAGCAATACTTGGCCTTCCTTATAGCCTCTTCTAGAGTTCTAGGTGTATCAAAATCAATTGTGTCTTTGTATGGCTGAGGTAGCCCACTCAGAAAATGTTGAATTTTCACTTTATCATCTATGATATATCTGACATACCTCAATAGTTCCAAGAATTTTTTTGCATATTCTTCCATGGTTAATTGTCCCAATTTCAGCTCATGGAACTTGTCATCATAGTACCTATCATAGAGGTACTTCTGCTTGAAGTACTTCTTGAACTGCTTCCACGCAATGTTTCTATCATTGATCTTCTTCACTTTCCTGAGGTGCTCCCACCATATAGAGACTCTTCCATTCAGATTGAAGATGGCTACCCTTTCCTTTGTAACACCCTGGTTTTGACCCCGTTTGCATTAAAAATGCATATGATGTATATATTGTAATTAATCATGGTGTGGAGCTAAAGGTGAAATCCTTGACATTGATTTAACATTTTATGTTTCAGCGATTAAAATCGATGTCGATGGTATTTCGTGCTAGTCAGGCACATTATAATTTTGGACATCATGTAAATATGCAATTTAATTAAATACCCACAACTAGCTATGTCAATGCAACATTAAAAGAGATAGGGGCATGATTTCCTAAGGATAAGTGGGGAGAAATATTCAAACCTTTGGGCCAATGGGGAAAAGCCAAATGTCAAAGGGAGAACCCATCAAACTGTCAACTACCCATTTTGTCTCTTGTGCCCAATCATTTATTACTGCTGAAAATTGGTTGAGTTGGTCATTGCATGGGATGGGAAAGGTATGGCAGCCCAAATTCGAATTGGAGAAGCCATTAGTTTTTGGGAAACACATTTTGACTCCTTGGGCAAGTAAAAACTCCAAAACATCTGCCCATTCCAACATGCTTTCATGTTTTCCTCACCATTTTTCTTCACGTTGGGCTCTTGGAGGCAGCTCGAACTTCCTATGTGTGTATTCATTCATGTTTTTGGTTGTTTACCTCATTTTCCTCAAGCTGAGAAATTGTTTTTGTAATTATCCGTGGTTGGGTTTCCTCCCCCACGATTTTGCTGCATTTTCCCATTGTTTTCCAAGTTGGAAATCTTTTTTGGTAATGCCAACGAGTGGGAGAAGAGACCCATGATTATTTTGGGTGTTGTTGAGTCTGTTTTGGCCATGTTAGGGCCATAAATGTATCTGGAAATCGAATTGCTGCTAAAGGGTTGTTTTTACCCATCTTGGTAATTCGTTTTGTTGTCAAAACCATTTTTCCTCAACCCAAAATTTTGTATTCTGTTGTGTGTGCATATTTTGCTTTGATCTGAACTGGTTGGGAGTGGAATTGGGTCTGAACGAGCTTGATAAACCTAGTGTATGAAGGAAACTCATAGATAGATCTAGAGGGGTTGGTTTTCTTCTTTGCACATCCTGAATAGCTTTGGGATGGAAAGCATAGCCTGAGGGACTGTGTAGCAGAGAAAGGGGATGCTTCCTTATGTTGGGTGTGTATATCTTTAGAAGTCAATCCAAATCTGGTCCAGGTGTCCATAGCTCTCTGATTGAGCTCACTAGCTTAGCAATTCAGCCTTCCACCTCCCTAACAGCCTGATAAACCCAACTATATTTAGCTTTGTTGAATTTTGATATACCTTTGGCTATGTGTGAGTGTGCTAGTGTTCCCTTATTCCTTGTGGGAATCATGCCCAGCTCGAGGGTGGCAGTGTTGCTGAGAGATTGATGAGCACACTGGCCTATGGTTGGGTGGAACATTGCAGCGACGTAGTTGGTTGCGGGACAAGCTTCTTTCAAGATAAGTATTCTTGTCTATTTTATATCTGTAATTGTATTTGTTGCTTAATGAAAAATATGAACATGTTAAATGCTTGAATGGAATGTGTTTAGCTTATGTTGTATGATAATAATTTATGCATATGTGTATGTTTTAAGTTCAATGCATTTTTATATTTACGTAAATGGGGATAGTTTGTCGGATTAGAATTGCGTCCTCTCTCTGGTAGAGGGGTGGGGATGTGACATCCTTCATATTTCCTGAGTAGTCTTGGACTTGGAAATATTTCTTCATCCCAAGAAGCCAAGCTTTAGCTTCTTGAGAAGCCTTTATCTCACCATTAAAGGTAGAAGGCCTTGCCTTCTTAAACTCATCAAGTGAATTGTTCTGGTAACGCCTCTTCCTCTTATTCCTGTGAGATGAAGAGCTTGAATCCCCAGTGGATCCTTTAAAGTCAAATGATCCACTAGAAGACCTTTTTCTCATTCTGGCACTGCTCCTACTTCCTTCCGGATTTATTGCCCAATGCCCAGATTTCATATGCCTTTGGGTGTCTGTCAAACTCTGCAGCATGGCTGCATTCAACTTATGTTTCTCTTCCTGAGCTTTAATCGTTCTCTCATTATCTTCTTTGTAACTTTGCATCTCCACCCTTGGGATTCTCATGGTGGCTGCAATATCTGGGGGAGTCTCTTGATATCTTCTCCCATTAGACTATGTTTTAGCATTCCCAACTCAGATGTTTCCCCCGTAGCATCTGCCTCAAAATCATAGGTATCTTGTGCATCATTCATGTTGTAGGTTCTCATGGACGAGCCACAACCCAACTTTTCCAATCTGCACTATAACTCTGCAAAATGTGTTAATAACTACAATGTTAGACAATCTCGGAATTTTAAAAAACCACTCATCGACTTATCACTGTATTTTTTATCTCTATAAACTATTCACTTTGCCCATTTAGGCCCAATGTTATAACCAATAGCTCTGAAAACTATCCACTTGGCCCATCTAGGCCCAATGTTGTAACCAATAACTCTGATATCACACTGTCATGTCTCATCCCACCTACCAAGAGAGCACGACCACAAATCCTACTCTGGTACCACATGGTCACGTCCCCTCCCATATTACACCACAATGTGGCTTACCCACCCCTCTGTAGGAGCATATGAGGGATGAACGCGACTACAACTGGTCGCTCTGATATACCACAATGTAGCATCCCCACTACTCTACCACTGCTCTGATACCACGATGTCCATGTACCCGGTGCCCATACACCTGACTGATATGAAGAATAATTTAAAACTTCTTATTTCTTTGTCTTAAACCATCGTCATGGGTCATGTTCATCCTTTTACATTAATGCTTAAGCATAAACATCACTGTAACAGTCATTCCGCATATCGCAGATCCATTCTGAAACTAGGAATTTCATTTCCACACTAAACTAACTTTTTTGCCTTCCGCATTCCACCCTTCCGCTGCGGACTTCGGGAATCGAAAACTCCCGAAAATGACCCCCTTGTCTTTTTTACTTTTCGCCTTCCACTACGAACCTCGAAAGTCAAAAACTCCACGAAACGATCATCTCGTCTTTCGACTTTTCACCTTCTGACTTCTGCCTTCCGCTGCAGACCTCAGAAATAAGAAAACCCGCGAAATGATCACTTTGTCTTTCGAATTTCCTCCTTCCAACTTTTGGCTTTCTGTCTTCTGTTGCGGACATCAAAAATCAGAAGAAAAAAAAAAAAAAAACAACAACAACAACAACTTTTTCCCATTTTCTGTCTCCAGCCTTCGACCTTCCGTAGGCGGATTCCGGGGTGCGGAAAACACACTTTTACCTTAGAATTTTTGGCTCTTTTCCGCTCTTGCATTCCGCCTTCCATAGGCGGATTCTAGGGTGCGGAAAATCAACATTCTACCTTGTTCTTTTCTCTAATTTTCCTCCTTCTGACTCCCGACCTCCGCCTCCGGCAGGTGGATCCCGAAGTGCAGAAAAAACACATCTTACCTTAATATAGCCACATTTCCGATCATGTAACCATGCTTCTATCCTCCATGATCATAAGCAAATGCAGTGGAAAATACAAGGCATAAACAGATGCAAATGCAGGGACATTTAATCAACAGTAAACTCTACTTAATCCATTCATAAGCATTCTACATAATCAGCACATTCATAAGCAAATACATTGTAGAATAATACAATAGAGAATATTTATCTTGAAGATGAAGTTGTCCTGCAACTAGCTATGTCACTGCAACGTTCCACCCAACCATAGGCTAGTTGTGTTCATTAATATCTCAACACAACTGCCACCCCCGAGCTGGGCATGAATTCCACAAGGAACTAGGCAACAACAGGCTCACACATAGCCTGAACACATCAAACACGGTCAAGCCAACCGTCAGTTGGGTTTATTAGACTGTCCATCCAAGCCAATACACAATTGGGTTTATCAGGCTGCAGGAAAATAAGCCAATACACTGTTGGGTTTATCAGGATACTCAACCAAGCCAGCTAATAGTTGGGTTTATCAGACTGCACACAGTCAAGCCAACAATCACATTAAGGACCAGCCAATCCAACTAACAGATGGGTTTCTCAGGCCACTCAGCCAAGCCATCACACTGTTGGGTTTATCACGCTACTCAGCCAAGCCATCTAACAGTTGGGTTTATCAGGTAGTCTAGCAAAGGGTCACACATGGCCAAATGCACAATAAGACACAACCAAGCCAACTCATTATTGGGTTTATCAGGATGCTCAGCCAAGCCAATATACCATTGGGTTTATTAGTCTATTATCCAAGCCAATCTACCTTTGGGTTTATCAAGCTGCTAAGGTAGTGGAAAGGAAGAATGGCTAAGCTTGTCGCTCATTCAAAAGCTAGGGACACCTCCACAAGATCTATCTGGCATGGAATCCACAATACCTACACACCCAACACAAGGAAGCATCCCCTTCTCTGCTACACAGTCCCTCGGGTTATTCCTTCCCTTTCGGTGCTCTTCAAGGTGTGCATAGAAGATTCACCGGTCACTCTTATCTTTTCATGAGGCTCCTCTCTTCACTAGGTTTATCAAGCCCATTCGACGTCTCTTCCACTCCTAAGTCTTGCATACATTTCAAACCCAAACCAGGGCACACATAACAACAAACCACAAGGAGACACAGCAACACAGGGCTCCACTCAGTAACACAGGAGACCAGGTTTAAATACCACTCTGTAACACAAGAGAAACATGGTTTTTACTTGTACACAGGAGAAACATTGCAAAAAAAACCCGTTCTGCAACATAGGATAGTGAACAATTGAACAATCTCCCCGAATAATGGATCGGAATGACCAAGGCATACTGGGCGACTCCAGAAATGACTGGATGGGCACATATCCCTGAGATTACTTGCTTCAGAAGCACGAATGCATCTTCCCTAGACTGTAGGCTGCAAGTTTGCTTAGACTGCAGGCTGGCTCAGTCACAAAACCGATTACCATGCATTGCTCTACCCAAGACATTAACTGCCTCAATCGCTCTTCTTGAATAATTGAATGATTGAATACAGAGGACAAAAGGGTAGTTGAGGGTTTATGGGTTTCCCCATTGACATCTGGTCTCACCCTACGGATCAAGAGTTTGACTAACTCCCCTCACCATTCCTTGTGAAATCATGCCCCAATCTCTAATGTTCCAGTGCATAGCTAGTTGTGGTATTTTATTAAATTGTATATTTACATGATGAATTCAAAATATAATGTGCCTAACTTAGCACTATAACCATCGGCATCAACCTTGATCGCAAATACACAAAGCACCAAATCAATGGCAGGGCATTGGCCTTGAGCTCCTTGCCATGATTCACATACAATATATACATCATGTACAATTTTAATACCATGGGGTCAAAACTGGGGTGTTACATTGGTCCAAGTTGGATAACTTCTCATCCAATTTCTTATCTTATCTATGTTTTGAAGTCAACCACTGATATCTGTGTATTAATATTCTAGGTGTTCCAACCTACTTGCAGTAGAGTAGGTGGCCATATTTCCTGGGGTGTTGGTGTGAGGTGGTTTATAGGGATCCACCATGGGTGGGATCCATTAGGTCTCAAGGATTATGGAGTGTTAGGTGCTATAACTCTCTTATATACATGCGGGGCCCAATAGTAGTACCCATCCTAATATATCAGGGCACTAACTAAGGAGGCTCAACCATTCCCTATTGCTTCACTACCCAAGTAGTAGAGAGTGATCTCCCCAAGTGTTGTTCTTAGTGTCTTGTAGCAACAAAATGATCGATAAATTTATCTAAAGATGGTTCTAGGAATACTTAGGGACTTTCCATATACCCGAGGGTATGTGGAAGTGGGATTTTGTATACAGGTTTTGGTGTTGTCTAGTGCAGTACTACTCAAAGGAGTACTAACAAAGGTTACAAGGGTGTCCAATAATGTGACTTAGTACCACTTGTATTTTCTATGTGTATGATTTCCCAACCACGAGTTTACCTGTTAAACAATACATTTATATGTTATTTAAAGACACAAGAACACATCTCTAAAAAAACTTAAAAATAAAAGCTCAGTAACCCTAGAAATATCTCTACAATCAATGGAAAATAACTTACTTTTCAAGGTAGGGTTTTAGGCCAACATTTGGAAATCAACATAACTCCTTGTAAAACCCTTATTTGGAGATGATCTTGAAGCTTTTGTAACTCTAAAATTTTTACACCTTTGAGTCTAAAATTGTGTTATGTAGTAGTCTGATATGTCTTCTCTACAATTCCATATGTTAAACTAAATTCTATTGTGCCATGAAAAATTAAGGTAATTTTCCAAAAACTTGTTTATTGTGTCCTTCATATGGCCTACCATACATCTAATATTTCAGGTCAGAATATGAAATTTGTAACAAAAATATTATGGTTTGTCTTCTTTACAATGCAACTTGTGGCACTCAATTTGGGTCTTTTGAACTTCAGATATATTATTTTTACCCAAAACACCTATTTAAGGCCAGTTTTTGAGCTAGTCAAAATGGCTAACTTACACAAATTGTATTTCCAAACATATAGAGACCCAAAAGATGAAACTTTGTTAAGAGATGCTTCGATATGTCTATGATACAACCTAAAAATTTGACCCTGAAACTTTGTGGAAAAAAATTTGGAGCGAAAATTCCAAGATGACTAGTTTAGAGGAGCCAAACCTTTTGGACTAGTCTAAAACCCTAACTTACATAGAGTGTTGATCTAAAATGATAACAACCTAGAAGTTGAATTTGGATACTAGTTACTTCCTTATCGTAACCTAAAAAATTCAGACCCTGCAACTCAATGGAAAAAAATTTGGATAAAAAAATCCAAGATGACTTGCTTAAAGGAGCCAAAGCCTATAATTAAAAATTATTCCTTTTTGAGCCAAGAAAGAGCTCTCATACCACTTGTAATATACGTAAACCCAAAAAATTAGAGAATATAGAAAAATAACAAGATATAATATATAAAATAGATAGCTATGTTCATTTGCCTCTTCACTAGGGAAACCTCCAAGAGCAAAGCTCTTATACAATAACATTTGTTTACTAAACATCACATAGCTTACTACTATGTATATAGTGCTCCAGTAGCCAAATCCCTAACAACTTGTGGTCCCACTATGAATGAGGGTTAACCACCTAGCGGCCTTTATTCAATTAAGAAAATCCATTTACATCAATACACTACCCACTGACTAACTAATGAGCCTTATGGAATTATACATTGATAAATTAGAGGGGTTAGGGTAGGACTGCTATAATAAAATCCAATCATTGAATGCACATGTGAGTTTGGTGTGAAAGCCTTCTCATGTAGTTATGGAGGCATGGGATGAATATGCTTCTTATGCTAATTGAAAGATTCCTTCATTATATGGCTATAAGTAATGACAATTATCTTTTCACCAATCCCCTCATCTCCAATTCATTCTATCACTCATTTTCCAATCATAGTTCATACACTACGTACTTTCCAAGCAATTATCTCTATTGCTAATTACTAGAGTAAGGAATTAATAAGAATTAACACTATGAAGAGGAAATTGTAGACATTAGAGTGAAGAATGATGGTTGTAGATGAGCATAGGGGTTGGGAAAGATATTAAACTTACCCACTATATATGTGTTGCTCCTTGAACTTATCAATGTTCTTCCACTACAATATGATGTAGAAATGGTGGTAATTAAATACAATCCATTGGACGGATGGTGATGGATATGAGCAGGTTACTTTGGAGCTTGCTTGGGCATTGGGAGATTTGGGTACCCTTGGCTATGTAGGCCTATATGACATGCTTTTGGGTTAAACTTACTTGGGGCTGCGGCTTCTCCTTGGTGTCTTCCCACTGTTTGCGGTTTTCTGCTGACAGCTTCTGTTAGGGTTTTCTATTTTTTACCATTTTACTTTTACTGTTACCATGCTAAGTGGTGATCTGGTTAACTACTCCTTTGATACTTTGGCGACGAAAGACATTTGGGTTTTTCAAGCTGTTGGTTGGGTTGCTGAGGTGGAGGCCTCTCCTTCGATATGGACCAGTGGAGCTTCTACGCTTGGTTTTTCTCCTGCTTGGAGTGTGGAAGGGTTTTCCCCATCTGATTTACTACTCTCTTCTCCCTCTCCTTACCAGATCCCCATGTTTGTTCCTATTCCGGGCGAAGGTTCTGTTGGTTTTGGTCCTCTTTGGAATCAGGGACTTTGAGACCAATCTTTTCGGCGGCGACGGTTTTTGAGGGTTCTCAGGAGATTTAGGATTTGACGGGTCTTCGAACAGTGGTGGAACCTTGGGGGGGTTCTTATACCATTGGAGACTCTGAAATCTTGTGTGCAGTGGAACGTGGGTCATTAAGACGCTTTATTGGGCCTCAGGAATAGAGGGGCTACCCTAGCCCCATCTTGGTAAGGGTTTTTGGCACTAGCTCCAGTAGCGATCCTGAAGGCAATACTGGGAACAGAGGTGCTCATAGGCAGAATCGAAAGAGCTGGGTAAAATCCAGAAGGGTTGGTTATACTTATGCTTTGGGAGAAGACATGGCTTGGAACTAGATAATGCACATGACTAATCAGACGTTGGTTGGGCATGCATTGGGGTGAAGTTTTTCAATTCATATAATGTTGCAGTGGGTTGAGTCAAACTGTTTGCGACCTTGGGTACAGTACCGGAGGTGATTTCTCTCGCCAGAGGACGGTTCGGGTTCAACTTCCATCAGTCGGAACACATGAAATGGGTACTTGCGCGGAATTGGTTAGTGGACCACACACCTTTGTTGATCAAACCCAGGCATCCTCTCTTCGATGCGAGCACGGAGAGGGTGGATTTGGTACATGTTTGGGTGAGACTGCCAAGGCTCCCTCTTACTTTCTGGACCGAAGATCATCTGAAAAACATTGGTAACATTCTGGGTACGTTTCGAGAAGTGTACTTATCATTCATTGAGACAAAATTGTAGAAGGTGGCTCAGATTCTTATCAATCTCAATATTCATGGAGGTTTAGCCAAGGATTTGACATTTAGTTGGGGACCTCTACATATCAAGCAACTACTGGATTATGAAAATATTCCTTTCCATTATAGGAGATGCCATGCCTATGGTCATCCGGTTTCATATTACACTCTTCCTATCTGAACCCTCAATGGTCGTGGACGTCGGCAAAAATTTTGACACAGATGTGACAGAGGTGACGGAAGGCTTTGTTGCTCGTTCTTCCTCACAGCCCCCGACACCAATGGTTCCATTCATTGTTGTGGTCGAGGACAGCAGTTATGAGGAGGAGGATTTAGGGCCACTGTCAGTGGTTGAGGTGACTCGACAGGTGGATATCTAGAAATTGAAGGGGACCCCCTTTCCGGGTACTTTCACTCTCTCCCCTTCCTTTAATTTCATTGCTAATACTCTTAATCTTTCTGATTTGGATTGGGTGGATGGTATTAAAAAATTGAGCATCACCTCCTCACTTAATTGGGTTAGTCTCCCTATCTATGTTGCACTTTTGGAGGAATCCTCCTTGCCTTTGGTTGTTGACCCTCCTGTTATTGAAGTATATCCCCCACTTTCCCCTCCTGATTCGACGGATTCTGGATATTTCCTCAGATCCTGCTCCAAGCTGGCCTCAGGCGGTTTGGGTAAAACTTCACATCTTAAAGGAAAGTTCTATTAAGGTTTTGAATATTTTGGGGTTGGAATCGGTTTTGGGCCTGGAATTCAAGGCTTTGGACCTTGCGGTATCCTTTATTGTTTTCAATATATATGGTACGTATTTGAATAGGCTCCCCTTCTGGGGTTTTCTTTTAACAACTCTCTTCTAGGAGGAGATATGGTGATTTTAGGGGGAGACTTTAACCATGGGGACCACATGCTCATGCTTATTTACTAACGGATTACTTCACTCAAAAGTTGGTAGAAAGGAACTGGCTAGACATTGAACCCAACATCCTTAAGCTGACTTGAAAAAATAATAGATGTAGAGATGGGAGAGTGGAAAAGAGGCTGGATCGATTCCTGGTGGCCGAACAGGTGGTGGACAGGCATCATCATATCAGGAAATAGGTGGGGTGTGGTGGGAAATCAGACCACCTACCTATCTTTATGGAACATAGAAATTGACCATCTAAACCCTCGAGCCCATTAAAATTCAATAAAACTTGGTTAAAAGATTACTCATTTAAAGTATTGATCCCCTCCAACTGTCTACCCTTTCACCCTAGCCTAGAGAGATGTGTGGCTGTCACGTCCCCGACCCTTCGACCGGCGAAGAGGACGCGACCCATGGCTTAAACCACCCAGGCTAAGAGCCCCATGAACATGTGCTTGCACAAAATTGCTGAAACAGAATGCTTAAACAAAAACCTTGAACTAAAATATGCACACATGAGTGTTTATCATGCACAGATGCAAACATTCAACACACGCAGCTACAATCATGTATCTTGCACAGCAGAATTAACGTGCATTCATTCAACATTGTTCATTTCATATCATTAACATAAATTATGGTTGCAGAAGTAAAAATGGGCAAGATCACTTATCTTATAAGAACTCGTTCCGCAACCAGCTACGTCGCTGCAACGTTCCACCCAACCATAGGCCAGCGTGCTCCTTAATCTCTCAGCAATGCTGCCACCCCCGAGCTGGGCATGATTCTCCAAGGAATAAGGGAACAAGCAAGCTTACACATAGCCAGGGATACACAAAACACAGCCAAGCCAACACAGTTGGGTTTATCAGGCCGTCAAGGAGATTGGGAAAGGCTCAATTCTAAGCTGGTGAGCTCATTGCAGAGCTAAGAACACCTACACCAAAACTAGCCTGGATTCTAAAACACCCACACACACCCAACACAAGGAATCGGTCCCTTCTCTGCTACACAGTCCCTCAGGCCCTGCATTCCCTTCCAGTGTTATTCAGGGGTTGTGGAGAAAAAAGCCATCCCTCTAGCTCCGTCTGTGTGGTTTCCAGCCACCAGGTTTGTCAAGCAAAACTAAACCCCCATCCCTGCTCCCTACATAGTCCGCAGTCCAACCATTGCACTCAGGCAATCAATCAACTGCTACAGCTTAAGACAGGGAAGACAATTCCTGATTCATTCTTGGCCCTATCGTGGCCAAAATGACTCTCAAGGGAATTTACAACAGTCCCAAAAATATAAAGAAGACCACGGCAAACACAGCCAACCACGTGGGGAAAATCAGCGACCCAATCTGAACAAGGAAGTCACCATGGAACTTACACAGTCCGAAAATGGAAAGACAACCAAGTTCCCGACATGGGGAAGACCACAGCTACACAGCAAATCGTGGACGAAAACGCACAGCTCCCAGCTCGTTGTGTGAGTCCAAAATAGAAGAATACCTGTGCGTGAGGGTGAACACCCTACAGAGAGGACACGAATTGGAGGTGCATGAGTGTTTAGCACAGGCATGGATGGACAGAAAACCAGCAGCGCGTGAAAGGGAAGTGCATGAGTGTTTCAGCTCATCGTGGGAAGAGTGGAATCGCCTGCGTGAGTGAGGACGGTGGTTTCTTCCATTGTGAAGTCAACCGTGGTGGAGTGTGCGTGTGGGTGAGGACTGACAGTCCTGCCACCCCACTCCCAAAGATAATAACTGCCTCAACCACCAACAGCCATTCTTAATGAAAGTGGTTGGAATAAAATAGGGGAAGAAGACACATGGGTATTTTTATCCCATTCGCCAAGCTTTGACAAATTCCCCCACATCCTTATCCTTGTGAAAATCATGCCCCTTTCTCATTTTAGTTGCCGCGATCGTAGCTGGTCGGGTTCATTTAATTAAGATGCATATTTACATGATGATAAACATAATATATGCCGCATGCCCCGATATACCATCGGTGACAAGTTTAAATCCAAGACATAGCATAACCGATCAATGGTGGGGCCTTGGCCTTTAGCTCCACACCATGATCATTACAATATATACATCATATGCATCTAGTGCAACGGGGTCAAAACCGGGGTGTTACAGTGGCCTTCCAGTTTGCTAAAAACCTCAAAAAGTTAAAGGAGGTTATCAAAGAATGGTCTATGGCAAAGAGGCATAGGGACAATAGGGAATTGAAACAAGTTGAAAAGGACATGTTATCAAAGAATGGTATGTGGAAAAGAGGCATAGGGAGGATAGGGAATTGAAACAAGTTGAAAAGGACCTTTCAGATCTACTAGAAAAAGATGGAGGAGGGTTGCTGACCCTAATGGATAAATACTTATTCATCACGCTAGAAGGAAGAAGGAACACTCTGTTGTTAGAGAAGGAGGAGATGTGGAGATTGAAAAACAGGGCCACCTGGATGGAATGTGGGGATGAAAATACTAAGTTTTTTCATGCTTATGCTAGGGGAAGGAAAGCCTCGAATACTATCTGGAGCTTATTGGATGATCATGGAATTTCACATACCACTTTTGATGGTATGGCTAGAACTGGGGTGGATCATTTCAAGAAACTCTTTAAAGCTCCTACTCAGGCCTCTATTGCAAAAGTTATCAGAATTGCTCAGCTCTCCCTGAGGTGCGTTGAGGAGGAAGATAATAGGTCCATGATGGAGGAAGTTTCGGAAGAAGAACTGAAGGTTCCTCTTCATAGTTTTCAGAAGGACAAAAGCCCTGGACCTGATGGTTGGATGATTGAATTCTTTTTGGATCTGTATGATCTTATGGGAGGCAATTTACTAAAAGTGGTGGAGTATACTAGATTCTTTGGAAGGATCCTGGCCAGTTTCAACTCAACCTTCATTGCTTTAATTCTAAAATTTGATAATCTTCTTTCTCTGAATAATTTTGGACCCATCTCTCTCTGCAACTATATCTACAAGGTGGTTTCCAAGGTGATAGCAAGAAGACTGAAGGAAATCTTATCTTTTAACATCACGGAAGAACAATTTGGTTTCCTATAGGGGAGACAGATTCACGAAGCTATTGGAGTTTCTCAGGAAGGGATACACAACCTTAAAAAAAAAATATCAGAGGGGAAATTCTTAAAATTGATCTGTCCAAAGCCTTAGACAAAGTTAGTTGGCTTTACATTTGTATGTTGTTGACTCATATTGGCTTTGGGATTCCTTTTATTGGATGGATTATGAGTTGTATCACCACTGTCTCCTTTTCAATAGTAATAAATGGGGTTGCCTCTACTTTTTTTCATGCAGAGAGAGGGCTACGACAGGGCTTCCCATTATCCCCTCTACTCCTCCTTTTGGTTGTTGAAGGCCTGAGTAGGGAAATAAGGGATGCAAAGAATCATGGAGCAATGAAGGGCATACAAATCACACAATCTATGCAATTAACCCACCTTTTGTTTGTTGATGATGTCCTTATATTCTGCTCTAGATCTATGAGAGACTCAAGCACCATTTGGGGCATTCTAGATCTTTTCTCCAAATACACTAGGATGGAGATAAACTCAAGGAAATAACCTTTAACTCTGCAGCTTCTTAGGTATGAAGAGGAATAGGAGTTCAGAAGGTATTTTCCTTTTGATTTGGAAGGATGGGATGAGGGTATGAAATACTTAGGTTTTTGGTTAAAGCCTAATGGCTACAAAAAATAGGCCTGGAAGTGGCTCTTAGATAAGCTGGAAAAGCACCTGAAAGTATGGAGTCATAAATGGCTCTCTAGAGCTGGGAGGATGGTTCTTGTAAAATTTGTGCTAGAAGAAATCCATGTCTACTGGATGTCACTTGCTTGGATACCAAAAGGCACATTGGAAGAAGCAAGACAAACTTGCTTCAGGTTTCTTTGGAGTGGTAAGCAGGAAGCTCATGTGACCCCTTGGGTCCGTTGGGAGAAGATTGCCATTCCGAAAGGACTTGTGGTTTGGGGACTCAAAAACATCTTTATGTTTACAAAATCTCTTGCAGCCAAGGGGGGCTGAAGACTTCTAAAGACTGTTAGCTTGTTGTCTAAAGTGACCATTCAAAAATATATCGCTCCTAATTCTATTGAAGACTGGATAAGGAACCCTAGGAAGTCTCATACTAGTGGCTCTATAATCTGGAAAGCAGTGGTGTTGTCCTTTGGTATCATTGGAACAAATTTGGCTTGGAGTGCTGGAAATGGTAGGAAACTTAGGGTAGGTGAGTACCTGTGGGTTTCCTGCTTAGCAATATAGGCTACCGAGACCTACTGTGAAGGATCTGAGGCAAAGAGGCTTTGTTTATCTCTCACAATTTGCTTCTCCAGTTCAGGAGAATCCTTGGTTTCAGTCTTGGAAACCGGCTTCGGAATTTGGGTTATCAGAACCCAATGAAAGGGCTTTGGAGAGCCTTCTTCGTGCACTAAATAGAGCACAGATTCAAATTCGAGATAGGGAGGATGTTCTTATATCGGATGTTGACCCAAGTGGTGTATACACCCTGAAGATGGGCTACATTAGCCTCAGTGCAGATGATTACAAAGGGAACCTGTTTGGTGGTGGAATAAGCTTTGGAAAATCAAAAGCCCCCCTAAAACGAAGATCTTCATGTGGTGTGTATTGGAGAATAAGGTTCCTACAGAGAAGGAGTTTTCAGGGACCAGGGTGGTGTACTCTTTACAAATCGGATGGTGACTCTGTTCCTCATCTATTTCTCAACTGTTCTTATATCAAAGAAGTATGGAGAGAATGTTCGAAGGCTCTAGGCCTGTCTTGTAGATGGCAGGGAAACTCTGTCCTTCATACCTGGGAGAATTGGAGGGGTACAAACTCTCTGGATTCAGTGAGAGCCCTCCCATTGTTGGTTATTTGGGGTGTTTGGCTAGCTCTAAACAACTATATTTTTGCTAATAAATCCTGTACTACCGGAATCACTGTTGGTCTCACTTGTGGTATTCTTGCGGCCTTTCCACAACATATAAAGGTGGCCAGACAAAGGGAGGTATCGAATGTGGAAATTGATAAGACTATCCCTTGGGGGTTTTTTATGGTGTGGCACAAAAAAATTCCTGTGGGGGAGGAGCGTTGCTTTTCCTTTCAGAGACACATTTTTTTGAATTATCAGTGGGACTAAGGGAAGGTAGCAATGGTCTAGCAGAACTCTTGAGCCTTAAAATCCTCCTCATATTTGCAGCAGAGAAAGGGTGCAGAACTCTAATTGTTTTTGGGGATTCGATGAATGTCATCAATTGAACCGTTGGAGCACAACATTGCAGAAATTTAAGTCTTGACAACATTTTATCCTCCATTAAAGAGATTATCAACACGTATGCTACTTTTTCATGCATACATGTTTACAGGGAAAACAACCAACAAGCGAACAAAGCCTCGAAGGTGGGGCTGCAGTTGGCTCGGGGCACTAGAAGGAAAAGGAACAACGGGAGGGTAGTACTCTTGAATACTACCATCGACCTTTTATAGAAATATGGGAATTCTACTATTTTTTTCGCATTGCTATGAACTCTTTGATATGCTATGTAATACTATTATCAGGGCTTAATTATTTTTTGGAAATGGACGGTTCTCTGAATAGGGCAGAAAACATACTGAAACAGGAAACAAATGGAATTTTATCTTATCATGTATTATGATGTAACAAGGCAGCTATTTTAAACACTCCTTCTCTTTGGTTTTGTTTTGTGAAGACCTTCAAAGTCTTACCCTTTTGAGATCTTTAGCTATTTTTGAAATACACATATATGTGTATCTACAAAATGTAATTTTGTTCTCGTCGGATGATATAAAATTATGCAAAATTGTTGCTCCTTGAATGCTTGAGAACTCAAGATTGATCTGATAGGAAATTCTCTAAAAACATATAATAGGTTGGAATATGTATGTACACACTAAAGAGGATTGTAAGGGATGGGTATTATGAGGGACTCTTAAATAGAGAAAGAGGAGACCTTCATTGTGTTGTGCAGGGAAAGTGGAAGAGAGTTCCATGGTTGTGATGGTTCAATGAGATGCATGTAGTGTTATGTGGTGATAATGTTGGCTAGGCATAAGAGCAAATGGGTCGGGTTAAGAGACAGTTAAACTTGTAGGTGTTTCCTTTGCCATGGAAGCCTCATAGCCCAATTTAGGGGTGGTATATGAAGTTGATACCTATGGTTGAATGGAAAACCACCCTTACACGACCAGTTTCTTGGATCTTCTTTATTAAAAGATAAGCATTCATTATTGTCTATGAAGATGCAAAATGATATTTCTTTTTGTTATGAACATTATGGTTTATGCATGGTGTGTGTGTGAAATATAGTTATTAATTTCATTTTGTTTTATATTTATGCACTTGAACATACATTTTATAAATTCGAGCACTCGTAGTAGGCTTAAATTAGTTGTGATTTCAAATATTAGTCTATGTGGGACAAAAATTTGAAAGATGGTATTCATAACTACCCATTTTGTGGTTGGAATTACAAAGTTGTTTTTACCTGTTATCAAACCTTCATATTTCTAAAAAGTTGTAATGTCCCCCTCTAATTAAAGCACCCAAATCACCCGCTAACCTACTTAATTCCCATAGGTTCAAGAGGGTACTGCATGAGAAGGAATTGACTGAGGGCATTTGATACTTAGAGCAGATCAGGACATTCGTTCAATGTTAAAGTCATTAGTCGAATAAAAGAAGCCTTATTTCTTTAGGATTAAAAGTCAACATCAAATTAGAATTGCATGCATGCAAAAGTGAAGCATAAACCCTAAAAGTGACATGCAAACCCTAAAAGTACTTGAGACTCTATTTAAGAGGGTTATTTGGACTAAAGAGGGTATCTATTATTATTATTGTTGATTTTGGAGTTTTGGCATCATCACAGCATGCAGCCGCAACAGTTGGGATTGAAGATGGTGTCTTCAGCTAACGAGGGTTCGACAGTGAAATATATGCCCTAATCTCTTTTAGGATAGACCGTCCAAGTTTATCAACATCATCTATCGTATTCATCCATATCCAACGATTCAGTATCTACCGGAAGATTGTTTGCAGGTTCATCCGTGCAGCTACGGGATTTAGCTGGAAACCCCAAGATATTCACCTGGCCTCTAAATCCCATTATATCTTTTGCATGTCAGCCTCATTTTCATTAGCAGGGTCACTCTATTGCCTTGCGTGACTATCAGCCGTTAGTTTTCTCATCTGGAGCAGTTACCAGCAAATCCGAGAGGTTGGGGGGCATGAGCACCAGACTGGTAAACCAATTCGCTAGGGCTCTTGGAGAGGTCAGAATCCTTACATGCTCTGGTCATTCTCTTTGGCATAGGAAAATAAACATCCCAACAAAATCTCAGCACCAACAGGTCACTCCTCCATAAAAAACGCAATATTTAGCTAAAAGAGGGTGTTTCATTCTGTTGGGCGTCAACATAAGGAAAGGAGCAATATTACTTCACCAGCTCAGCTTTATTTGCATGTGTCTTCTCTCTGGAGCATCTTCAGCTTTATTGTCAGTGGTAAGTGTTTTCCTTCTTCCTACAAAATTTATTCCCTAGTTCAACTATAATTTAGGGCCATTAGCACGACACCTTGCATGCAAACTTTTATTCAGTATTCTTGCACATTTGAGAGTACAAGTAAGCACTAGAATAGTGAAACAATAGAATATTGGTATTTGGGATATTATAGTGGTATCAGAGCATGTTCCTTGCCAGCTGTGGGCTTGAACATGAGAAGTAAATGAATACAGAAGAAGACACTTTTGTAACCTATAGGAAAAGGAACAGTAGCTACACAGAGGAATTTGAGGATATCCAGCTTGAAGATACCAACTCAGACATGGACCCAACAGGTATACACTCTGACAGGGGAAAGGGAATGGGAGAAGATGAGGTCAGGATGGAGTTTTACAGCTTAGTAAATGCGTTGCATGACCTAGCCAAAGGGAAAAAAGGATGTATAGAATGCAATAAACAGATTGTCAGTGAAACCAGAAGCAGGTAATAGTAGTATACCTCTCTCACCAGTAGATAGAGGGTCTACAAGCAGTAGTGGGAAGCATGCATACATCAATATGCAAAACACACCCCACATATATAACTGACCTTCCAGCAAACCTACTATGCCTCACTTCCTGGCAGATGCAGTAGCAGGACCAGTCATGCTAGTAGAACCTAGTGAACCATTTAGAGCCTATTTACAGGAATACAGGGACTTAGGGGATGAGTTTCATGCAGCCATGTCCTTTTCATATTTCTACAACATGAAGAGTAGGAACAGACCCCGAAATTTCAACAAGGGATTTAATCATAATTACGAGTTGCAGAAAACATTGGGTAGGTTGACCATCCCAAAATTTTGATGGGGCTCGCGGAGGTTCAGCGAGGATATGGGTTTAGAAGTTGGATACTTATTTACAACTGAACCCCATGACAGAGACAGATGCCACTAAATTGGCTACACTCCACCTAGACAAAGAGGCTTATGAGTGGTGGTACCACAAACTAGTGACATTGGGTCACAACACCATTAGCTCCTACAGTGATTTCACACATAAGCTCATGGAGTGGTTTGACAGGAACGACCCAGAGATACACTTCAGAGAATTGGCTAAAGTCAAGAAGATAGGTAGTGTCAACGCCTTCATCTCTGAGTTCTAGAGGGTAGCTATTATGGTGACAGATGTATCGGAGAGAAGGATTATCATGTTGTTTACTGAGGCCTTGACAGAACCACTACGGGGGTGGGTGAAAGCCTACAAACCCTCCACTCTACAGCATGCAATTAGCCGAGCCATAGATCTCCAAGACTCAGTTCTGAAGAATAGGTTTCCACTCAAAACCAACTTTCTAGTTAGAGACAAATATAGGAAACCTTTCCAGCCGGAAATACCAAAGAAAACTTGGTTAGACGACGACACAAGGAAAGACTTGAGACAGAAGAAATTGTGTTTTACTTGTCAGGAACCATGGGTTCCAAGAACAGGTGCTCAGGAAAGGCCAAAGCCCATTAAATAGAGGTATATTCAGACAGTGAAGGGGAGGACTACGAATAGGAAGCAACAAAGGAATTGCGGGCAGCAGAGGAGGAGTCACTCCAACGAGATACACCAGAGGGGGTTATTTCTACATTATCCGGAGTACCTAGATTTCATCATCTCCGAGTCAGGGGAGTAGTACAGGGCCACAAAGTAGAAGTATTGATTGATGGGGGAGTAACCCACAATTTCATTGATGCAACATGGGTGGCCAAGTGGGGCATTCCAATAGAGAAGTTTGAGGGATTTACTGTAGCAGTAGCAGGAAACACTAGCATGGAGTGAAACTATTGGATTCCTAAATTGAATATCACATTAGGAAACTACCATATGATAGACTCATTTTATGTAGTGAATGTGGCTAATACAAATGTAGTATTAGGAATCCAATGGCTTTATTCAATAGGGAAATATACTACAGATTACAGGGCGATGGAAATGGAATTCCAAGGACTGGATGGGAAATGGGTAGTTTCGAGGGGAATGAATACTTATCCTCCAAAACCAGTATCCTCACAGAGAATGGAGACCGTGGTCAGACAGGGTGACATAGAATGGTCAGCATAATGTTTAGTCACCTTTAGGAAACCTCCAGAGAACAACACCCAACACCCAACGAATATTCAAGCATTATTGCATAAGCACGAGAAGGTATTTCAGGATCTTCCAGCAGGTAGACCACCAAATAGGGGATTTGAGCATATCATTGAGCTAGAGGAGGGGACACATGCAGTCATCACCACTCCATACAAGCATCCCAAAAGATACTAGGATGAGAGTGAGAAGACAATCAAGGTATTACTAGAACTAGGATATATCCATCCCAATTCTAGTCCCTTTGCATCATAAGTGGTCTTAGTTAAAAAGAAGGATGGAAAATTGCGAATGTGCATCGATTACAGAGCACTCAACAAAAAGACCATCAAAAACAGGTATCCCATTTCGAGGATTAATGAACTAATGGATTTGTTGCGGAGTGCCAAATACTTTTCAAAGATTGATCTTCGCTCAGGGTACCATCAGATCCGAGTAAGGGACCAAGATATTTCCAAGACAGCTTTTCGTTGCCACTATGGTCACTATGAGTTCTTGGTCATGCCTTTTGGACTCACCAATGCTTCAGTCACTTTCGAGTCGTGCATGAACCACACTTTCAGGGCTCAGTTACGTAAGTATTTTTTAATATTCTTTGATGATATTTTAATTTACATCAAAACTTGGGAGGAACATCTGAAACACTTAGATGAGGTCTTGAGAATCCTCGAAGAATACTCACTTTACACGAAGATGTCTAAGTGTGAATTTGGCATGAAAGAGATGTTGTATCTAGGGCACATAATCAGTGTAGAAGGGGTACATGTTCATATGGAGAATATTAGAGCTATTAGGTATTGGCCCATGTCGAATACAGTCACTGAATTGAAGGGCTTCTTAGTCCTTTGCACATATTATCAGAGGTATGTTAAGGGCTTCTCTCAATTCGTTGCACCACTCATCGATCTCACAAAGAAGGGGGCATTCACATGGACAAATTTGGCTTAGAAAACCTTTGAGCAAATGAAAACCATCATGATTTCTTTCCCGGTTTCAGCACTACCAGACTTCTCACAACCATTCACAGTGGAAGGTGATGCTTTAGGGGAAGGAATAGACATAGTACTAATACAAAACCATCACCCTATTGCATTTGAGAGCAGGAAATTGAAAGACTGTGAGTGCCACTACTCCATATATGATAAAGAGATGCTATCCATCTTACATGCCCTCACTAAATTCAGACAGTACCTGGTGGGAAACAAATTCAAAATCAAGGCAGATCATAACAGCGTCAAGTACTTCTTAGAGCAGAAGGAGTTAAATGAGCGTCAACAGAAATGGGTCAGTAAGGTGCAGGCCTATGATTTCGAGATAGAGTATGTGAAGGGTAAGAACAATGTAGTAGCTAATGCATTATCCAGACGACCCGCTTCATTATTTTTCATGAGTATATCCATAGATTGGAGGTCTCTTCTCTTCGTAGAGTACTCCAAAAACAAATTTGCTTGCCAGTTATTGGATGGACAGATTCAGGATAACAGGTACAGAATTATTGATGACATCATCTATTACAAGGGTAGGATATACCTCATCCCAGAATCAGCCTTAAAAAGGAAGATCATATAGGAATCACATGGTTCGCCATTATCAGGACATTTGGGTTTCTTGAAAACCCACAGGCAGATTCGAGAGAGGTTCTCATGGAAGGGACTCAAAGGGGAAGTAATGTAACACGTCCGGGAATGCAGCATCTTCCAACATAATAAGATCGAACACACTCATCCCACAAGGTTACTTCGTCCATTACCGATACCGAAGCAGAAGTGGGAGAGTATCTCAATGGAATTCATTACAGGGTTGCCCAAGATATAGGGACGAGACTGCTTATACGTAGTGGTAGATCGATTGACCAAATTTTCTCACTTCTTTGTTATCTCTTCTGATTATTCAACAACACAGGTAGTCGAGTTATTTTTCAGAGAGGTTTTCATACTACATGGGTTACCTAAAACCATTATCAATGATCATGACAGTAAGTTCACCAGTGCTTTATGGCAGGAGATTTTCAGGTTGGTAGGAACCAAACTCACTACAAGTACAAGTTATCATCCGCAAAGCGACAGGCAGATAGAGATTGTCAAAAAATGGGTTGAAGGGTATATGCGCAATTATGTAGCATGCCAACAGAAGACATGGATTAAATGGCTACACTTAGGGGAATACTGCTACAATATTACCTACCATATCTCTATTAGGATGACACCATTTAAAGCACTGTATGGATATGAGGCATTGACCTTCACAGATTTAGCTTTTGGAGACAGCAAAGCACCCAAGGCAAAATATTGGGTACATGATAGTCAAGATATTTTTAAGGTCCTAACGGAGAACTTACAGGAAACACAGAATCAACAAAAGCTATACGCAGATAGACACAAGATCGACATGAGTTTTGAGGTAGGATATCTAGTATATTTATAGCTAAAACCATATAGGCGATCTTCCCTCAGGAAGAAAGGAGCGAAAAAACTAAAACCTTGCTTCTATGGTCCTTACAAGGTAGTTCAGAAGGTTGGAGAGGTGGGTTATGAGCTAGAAATTTTGGAGGAAAGCAAGATTCACAATGTGTTTCATGTGTCCAATCTCAAGAAAACATTAGGACAACACATTGCTCCAGACACCGAGTTGCCTCTCTTTGATGATGAAGGGTTGCCGGTACTGATTCCAAAGAGAATCCTACAAGTGTGAGAAAGGAAGCTCCGAAACAGGGTGATTCAAGAGTATTTGGTGAAATGGAGAGAATTACCTATGGAGGATTCCACATGGGAGGGAGAGCAGGTATTACATCATCCTAGTTTGCAGTTGCTTGAGTACAAGCAAACTTTGTACTCAAGCGGGGAGGATTGTAATGTCCCCCTCTAATTAAAGCACCCAAAACACCCGCTAACCTACTTAATTCCCATAGGTTCAAGTGGGTATTGCATTAGAGGGAATTGATCGAGGGCATTTGATACCTAGAGCAGATCGAGACTTTTATTCAGTGTTAAAGTCATCAGTCGGATAAAAGAATCCTTATTTATTTCGGCTTAAAATTCAACATCAAATTAGAATTGCATGCATGCAAAAGTGAAGCATAAACCCTAAAAGTGTCATGCAAACCCTAAAAGCGCATGAGACTCTATTTAAGAGGGTTATTTGGACTAAAGAGGGTACATAGTATTATTGTTGTTGATTTTGAATTTTTGAGCAGCAGCACAACGTGCAGCCGCAACAGTTGGGGTTGAAGACGATGTCTTCAGCTAACGAGGGTTCAACAGTTAAATATCTGCCCTAGTCTCTTTCAGGATAGACCATCCAGGTTTATCAACGGCATCTATCGTATTCATCCATATCTAGGGATTCAGTATCTACCAGAAGATTGTTTGCAGGTTCATCTATGCATCTAGGGGATTTAGCTGGAAACCCCAAGGTATTTAACAGGTCTTTGAATCCCATTATATCTTCTGCATGTTAGCCTCATCATCAGCATGGTCACTCTACTGCCTTGCATGACTATCAGTCATTAGTTTCTCATCTAGAGCAGTTACCAGCAAATCCGAGAGGTTGGGGGGCATGAGCACCAGACTGGTAAACCAATTCGTGAGGGCTCTTGGAGAGGTCAGAATCCTTGCATGCTCCGATTATTCTCTCTGGCATAGGTAGATCTACATCCCAACAAAATCTCAGCACCAACATGTCACTCCTCCATAAAAAAATGCCATATTTAGCTGAAAGAGGGGGTTTCATGTTGTTGGGCATCAACAGAAGGAAAGGAGCAATAATACTTCACCAGCTCAGCTTTATTTGCATGCGTCTTCTCTCTAGAGCATCTTCAACTTCATTATCAGTGGTAAGTGTTTGCCTTCTTCCTACATACTTTCTGCCCTAGTTCAACTATAATTTAGGGCCATTAGCACGGCACCTTACATGCAAACTTTTATTCAGTATTCTTGCATATTTGAGAGTACAAGTAAGCCCTGGAATAGTGAAACAGTAGAATATCAGTATTTGGGATATTACAAAAGTCAACAAAATTCAACCATTTCACATAATGTACATCTACAAGAATGAGAGTGTTTTCTCTTGATTTTCCATGCTTCCAATGCAATGTTAGATTACATAAAAGCAAAGAAACCAACCAATTGTATTCCATATATCCTAGGCTTTCCAAATGTGAGCAAGGAAGCAAACTGAGAGAGGATTCAACACATACCACCCAATACTTATTGTAAACAACAAAAGCACCAATTAATAACTAAATATTGAATCCTTGTAGTGAAATTAGACTTAAAGAATTCAATTTAGGAGAACAAAACCCATAATTTTGACAATACAAGAAGTCCTAATGGAAGATAGAGATTCATGAAAAACATGATGGAAACAAACACTTTCACCTTCAATTACTTTCTCACAAATAATGAAGACCCATATTTACAAATGCATATTGAATCCCAACTTGTTAATTGTTCTCAAATATGTATCAGTGAAATAAAACCAATGATTTGCCTTTAGGAAGCTTTAGTTTCAATGAAGAACCTTGTATTATGCAGCTGCTTCTGTAATTGTTATATGTAAGAGGGATGATGGTTAGAAATCTCCTTTATGTTTATTGTAAAGCTGAAACTTTCTTGCTAAATATTGTTTTTCATTCCGGGTCCTTTAGAAGATATCTTCTGACCTTATTGTAATTTGGTTGATCTAGTTATTGCTGGTCATTACGGGAATTCTTCATCTTTTCAAAAAATAAAAATAAAAAATTAATCGTTTGAGTTAAAATAAAAATAAAAACAATGATTTTGACTAATAAAAAATAGAGAAAGTCAAATTGGAAAACAAAATATGCAAACCTACACCTTCAATTAACCATAGAGCTCGTAGGAAAAGATCCTAGAGAATATCCAAACCACCATTTAGTAGAACTTACTTGCACTCAAGTTGTTCCCATGAAGACATGTGTGCACTCCTTTCTAGAACCAACATAGGTACACATGAGCCATTCCATTCAAATCCATGTGTTCCTATTCCTAATCTCAATTAATTATATGTCTCTGGGCATGCAACAACTAGAAGTGTACTGTTGTACTAAACAAGTTTTGTGTTGCCATTGTGATTGATTCTTGCCACCACGAATATGTGAGGGGTATGCACCAATGTTTAGCAACCTTCATAGATTAAGGAATATGATGGAATCTAAGCTCTCCACAGACCCACAAGACTCCTTGGTTTGCTAATGCATCTGCTATGAAGTTACGATGCCTTAGCACATAATAAAATGTTACACATTCAAGTCTTTAAATTTCAATTTTTAACTAAAGTAGAATTCTACCAAGCTTACTTTCATAGAAAGAGAATAATAATTTATAAGATTGATTACAATCTTTAAGTCACTAAGAAGTGTCTTAACCTTTCTATAATGACCAATCTCAACCCTTGAAACAAGGCAAATATCTCGACCCACTTATTATCATTATCCCTAATCCACATTGAAAAGATGTTTCATATTTTCCTTGAGGATCAAGTAGTATTCGCCACACTTTCCATCCTTACTAGTGAACAATATTATTCTATTAAAACTAGATTAACTAATCCACATTGAAAAGATGTTTCATATTTTCCTTGAGGATCAGCTAGTATTCGCCACACTTTCCATCCTTACTAGTGAACAATATTATTCTATTAAAACTAGATTAACTATTCATGCACCTTTTCAATCAAACCTTTCATAAATTATCCAATAAAAAAAAATCTTGATATTGAAGTAATGTAATCATCAAAATTTAATTGACTTCCTCTTTTCCTTACTTCAAGATATGTCAATTTGTAAACTTTATTATTATTATTTATTTATTATTGTCCCCAATCCCTATTGAAACATGTTTCTGAATAATTATTATTCATATACCTTTTCAATAAACCCTTTATGTTATTCATATATCATAATTACTCTTTTATTAGTCAGCATGGGACATACAGTGATTAATATTTCAATTAGTTGGTTGGGGTATATTGTTAGCGTAGAATATGCTTATTATTATATTTTTTTAATGTTTTATTTCTTTAATTTTAAAATATCTTAATATAATTGGTTGGAGGGGAGGTAATAAATGTGAGAGCATTTTTTCCTTCAAATTGTTTGTTTTTCCACTAGTGATTGGTTTTGTTAGAGCTTGGGTTTGTTCTCAGGCTTCGGTGCCAGGGTATGGTGTTGGTTGGGGAGGCCTGCATTAAATGTGGGTGCCTATGTTTTTAATGCATGGAATGATATTTTAACTGTGAATTCTAAGGTAATTAAAGTCTTATTGGTGTGATTGTACCACAGTGAGACATGTCTTCTTATCGGAACCAAAGTTTAATGAAAGGGGTTTACAACATCCGAAGTATGTCTTCTCATCTTTTTCGAGGTATTTTATTCATTTCATGACATTCAGAGTAGGCCTACTAGTCCTTTTCAAGGTATTTTTGTCATTTAACCATTGTCAAGTTGAAGTTGGATATATTGCTTGCCTGAGTTCTATGGATGGAGGAGAAAGAGGTATGCAGGATGTCGATGTGTACGACTATGTCATATTTCTTATTTGTTTGAACTGTTATTATTTTCAAATTTTCTGCTAAATCGAGACGATTCGAAGCTTTCGGACATAGGCGGTATTATAGGCCTAGGAAAAATGATTTCTTTGAGTTTTGTTATCGGAAAAGCAATTTAACGCTTAAATGAATACATTAGCTCATCTAAGGCACTAAAATCGCGTTCCTCTTTTGGGTTACTGCATTACTGGACAAGATAAACTTTTAGTGTACAAACGCATGGCTAATGGAAGCTTGTGGGAATGCTTGCACAACAAGGAGAATCCAAAGAATGATTTGGATTGGACTAAAAGGGTCAAAATTGGAATGGTGGAGCCAGAGGAATGGCATGGTTTCATCATAGCTACAACCCTCGTATCATACACTATACTATAAGTTCAATCAATATTCTTCTTGATGAATAATATGAACCTATAATAATAGATTTTGGATTGGTAAGGTTGTTTAATCCAGTAGATACTCATGTTACCACTTAAATCATCAATGGTGATTTTGGAGATTTGGGCTACATAACACCTGAATACATGCACACCTTGTATTGTTTTTGGTTTTTGTTTATGTGAGTGCTCGAGGTGGCGGTAATTCCAACATTGATGGTGTTGTCCTGCTCTATGTAAGTGTACCTAGGTCTAGTTTATTCATTAAAGAAACATTGAGTGCTCAGGTTCGTTGGGAATAGTTCTCACTTGGGTTTTCCATAATCAACGCCAGAGTTTTAGTGACAAGACAATAACAAGGACAAAGAACATAGAAACCTTCACATATGCAGTCCCTCTCGGATCCTTTGTTTAGGAACCTCGACAAAAACGAGTATGTGGGGTCTATATCATTGATATGACTATTGTCGAGGTGCAGGATCCTAATCTTTAAGTAGACATAGATACTTATACATTATGGGGTTGAAAGGATGGCAAGAGCATTAGCGACTAGATTCCAGTTTGTGATATGGTTTTTTAAGCTCTTTCCTACAAGTGATGAATGTTTGAGTTTGATCCAACAATGACTTGTCAAATTTTGATTTCAACCACAACGATGAGAAGCTCTTGTTGTGCTCATTATCATGGGATCATTACCAATTTTCCAATACCTAGAAATTCCATCGCCATTACAATTGAAAGCCTCCAATAAAGAAGACACAAAAAGAAGAAAATGAAGGCGAGGGGTACAACCATGCCTTAGGAAGATGCCATAGCTAGTTGTCTCAAACTCGAGCCTTGTTAAGCATGTGAGGCTTCTAAAGTCCACATGAGCTTAAATTCAAGTACAAAACCATATAATGATAATAATAACAGTAGCATAAATGGAAGCACAAAGAAACTATATTGCAAGAGATGCCATAACAATTCTATTTCTCTTTTTCTCATGAAGCAACATGTGCTTCCTTCTTCCAAAAAATTAAAATTAAAAATAAATATTACTTTTTTTTTCTATCTTTGTTCATTTTCTCTTTTGGGGTTTCTCGAGATATCGAACCTTGGAACTTTGAGGGTTGGTACTAATTTTTTGTCAATTGATGGTAAACTTGATATGAAAGGCTTTTGGTAATGGTTTAGGAATGTAGCAACGACCACTTGTTTATGGGGTGGGAAAGACAAGTTCTTTGGCCTGCAAGACTAAGGAGAAATGAAACAAAGACAACACATTAGCGAAGGTGAAGTTGGACATTATTATTTCCACTACTTTCTATTGAGGCCTTTGCCTCGACCTATTGTGGGCAATCATTTTCCACTCAATATTTTTCATAATTGTAATGAATAGATTTTCCATTGTCTTTGACAATCCACACACTAACATTTCTAAAGTGGATAATGGTCACACTTCTTTGTTTTTTTTTCCTTGGAAAAAAAGCAGAATTTTATTTCATCTTTCGAGTAACAAAATTACATTTATCAGATACACCTCAATGTGTATTCATAAAAAAAAACCCTGCTAGGGTCAAGCAAAACATATACATAAGGAATCAGGATGAGAGAACAATCTCGAGCAGACACAGAGCCTCAAGTATCAAGTACTTCCACAACAGGAAATGTGGACCGAACAAAAAATAAAAACATATAGTTCAGTACAAAATATCCAACAGCACTAACAGGAATCAACAAAGTATGTCCCATATGAAACATCCACAAAAAACAAAAAAACAGGGTATCCTAGAGCAGCCACCCCCTCTATGAAAGGTCGGCGATAATAAGAGTGTTTTGTTCCATCGATCTGCTCACAAATCTGCCACTGACCCTCCATCAAAAGTAAACCCTCCTTTGAGGCCAAGTCCGCCTCCCTGTTATTCTCCCTGTAGACATGGCTACAAGAGAATGAGTCAAAAGTAACAATAATGTCTAAAATAGAAGTGAGGATATTTTCCAGCCTCAAATGTCAGCACACCTGAGTCTTCTTAACCCAATTGATAACATTTATAGAGTCTCCAAAACAAACAATAGTATGGCACCCTTTCTCTACTGCAAAAATGAGTAGTAATTTTAGGCTAAAAAGTTCAGCAAAATTATTGCTGCCAGCACCCAAACCCATCGTGATCTTGAAAAAATGGCCTTCCCTGATGAACAGGTATGCCCCACCCCCACAACGATTGTCCTGAGCTACTCCATCAAAGAATGCCCAAGGGACAATCTTATCAATCACTACCTCCAAAGATTCCCACTGCTTTTTAGCTCTGATATGTTGTGGGAAAGCTTCAAGAATCCCATTAGCCTCACACTTCCTTGTTATTGTTGTAGATTCATGTTTTGCTTTTTTCTTTTCAATTTGGATTGATTAAGTCATTGCATTATTCATAACTCCTTTTCATTTTTTCAAAATTCCGTTCATCTTAGGCCTTCTTCTCTTGTGTACATGTTTACTCCTCTAGTTTGACCTTGATGGAAGTACCATCAAAATGAAAACTCATACCAAAAGTATATATTGAGTGCATATGTAATTTAAACGATAACAAATGCACTAGTCACTCAAATATGTTTTTTTTTAATCTAAGAAGCTCTCTCTGTGTAAATTTGATTTTGAATTTCACTGGTCTATGGGAATTGTGAAAACCTTGAGAAATGTGATTATATAAACAAAGTGAGTTTCTTACAATTATTCAACCGAATCTATGTAGAAGATTTACTTTGGGATTTTAGCTAATGAAAAAATCATTTCATTATTTGAAACGAAATATCATAAATGAAAATGTGAATAGTCATTGAGAACTTGAAAGCAATGCTAACAGATCTATCCTTGTTTTTTTGGTTGACAGAAACGATTATGATATATTAGATAGGTGGTATAACCACAAAAATAGTGTCAGGATACAAAACGCCCTTATAGAAGCGGCAATAGTAGGTCATCAGTTCTCAAGTACACCCTTATGGTAGTGGCAAAGTGAGTTCAGTAAATACACCCTTATGGAAGCAGCAAAGCGAGTTCAGTATATCTCAGAATACTATTTAAGTTTTGGAGAAACCAGTAAACTAACAGAGAAACCATTACAACATTCAACACTAACTATATACTACTGATTCGAGAGCTAGAAACTTATACAGACAACAATTCAAAAATAAGATTTCCATCCCAAAATCAAGTAATTTCCTCATCGAAGTGGGTCGAATAACCTGGGTTAATTGCAACTTCCATCTTTACCACACTCAGTGCCAGCATTTCAACCTTTACCTCCAGATCAACTATCATCCTGATAACAACATTCTTTGAGCGCTTGACTGCTCACTTGAATTCTTTCCTCAGAAAAACCAAGTCTCTATCAACATTATCTAGGTGTCTTCCTCCTTTTGTGTCAGTTGTGTCCACCGTGCTTTTCAGCTGCTCCAATTCCCTCTTAAGATCCCTGATATCGTAATCCATGAACAATGTCGGTGATAGGTTTGCTTCTTTGTTATGAGTCAGAAGCACGTTGAAGAAATCAATTTTGTGGAAAGAGCGAGCAAGAGACTCAATTTTTTTTATCAATTGTTAGAGATGCAATTGGTTTGGGAGGGAACCCTCGACCAGAGCTTGAACAACTATTCTCGAGTATCCCAAGACTGTTAGCTCTGTAATTCTTTGGTTCTCGGCTATCGTAAGACCTTGCAAAAAGGCTAACGCCTCAGCTATATTGTTTGTTTCCATTCCAAGCCCCCAAGAGAAATTGGTTTCCATTTGTCCATCCGGGGTGAAGATAACCCTGCCCCCCTGCTGCCCCATAATAGATCTATCCTTGTTAAGCATTGGAAAAAAAACATATTAGTTTTTGGAAGCATTGAAAAAAAACATATTAGTTTTTGGAACAATTCAGCATAATTGGGACATTGCAACCATGTTGCTCTTGTTGAATAAATGTAATCGCCAAAATTTAATCAACTACCATTCGAGTGTAATCATCAAAATTTATTTGAATTTAATTTCCCCTAGCTTCCAATATGTTATTTTCTATATACATCTATCCTTAACCATGCAAGTTGTTATGTCCTCAACATTTAGTATTCGTCTTGAGGACCAAGTTCAATTTTTTTGAAAATATGCAAAGGTTTGGGTATAGTTTTATTTTATAAATTTAATACTTTTTAAAAATTCATATTTATTTAAATTTCCATTGGCTCTATGTGGGTGACGCTTTCCTCTTCAACGTTCACCGTGAGTTTCGTGACATGGACTAATCACCTTCCAAGATCCTAACTTAGGCGATTGTGGTGGAGATTAACACATGTGGGTTTAAGTCTAACGACAATCGTGAGTCCAACAAATGGTATCACAACAACATGTCAAGGGTTCAAAACTTTCTCGGCTCGCGTTGGGGGAAGATTATTGGACATTGGGTTCAACACTCCTCATAAGTTTTGTGACATGGACTAGTCGCCTATAGTTTTGGTCTAACGACAATCATGAGTCCAATAGATTTGGGTATAGTTTTTATTTTATAAATTTAATATTTTTTTAAAATTCATATTTATCTAAGTTTTTGTGTTGGATCTATGCGGGTGACGCTTGATTGGGGCATTGTGCCCCAGGACTCGGCGACACGTTTGCGTCATCCAGGTCCAAGTGAGCGTACCCACGTCGAGGTCTGTTGTCGTGGATTGATATAAAATCTTTGAAATCTGTCGCTGTGGATTCGTCATGGATTCTTTTGATAGGGCATACAAGGCAATCATACATGCTCGGGTTCAAAAATTCTTCAAGAATCCTCTAGAGCCAAGTGAGAAGCACTAGATAGTTTTTTCCTAGTTAACCATGGTCATTCTTCTACAGCAGTATGTGACAATGTCTAAAGAGGATGATGGAATGATCATCACACTTTCAGAAGCAAAGAGTCTCTACATGTAGAACTTCATGTTCAGGAGGACGTCCAGGGTTCAAAGCTTGATAAATAATACCAAAGACTCGCCATGATGGTGGAAGCCATCGATCCTACCCCTTCCTCCCAATCTCAATTTGAAAGAGTTATGTGGGAAGGGATATTAAGTGTACTGAATGAAGGAAACCACTGACAAAAATCAAGACAACTGCCCGCACATGAGCGATGTTAGCACTTGGAAAATAGAGGACTCGCGACCAGGGATCAAGATTGAAGGGCTGGTCTTAATTTCATATAGAAGGTTATATAATTATCCAGCCCTTCATTGATGAAGGGCTTTCAAAAAACTTACTTTTCAAATGACAATAATAAATTAATTGTACATTTCATTAAAAACTATGTATTTCAATTAATTAATTTAAGGCACTAAAAAATCAATTATACAGAATTATTACATGTACAACCAACATAACAACAAAAATATTATTTTTTGTATTCTAACAAAGTGAGATTTAAGACTATAATCTATCTTAAAAAAATTCAAATTCATTAAAATTGATAAGATTTAAATACTGCAAATCTTTCAATACTACCCCTTTCAACCACTTCCCAAAACTCTACATTGTTGATTTCAAAAATTCCAATTTTTCCTAGAACTAAAAACAAATGTTTCAACTTCAATCATTCAATGACTCAGATTTATTCCAATAAAATTATAACATTGCATAAAATTATCTCATACAACTAAGAGTTGCAGAGTTATATAACTTTAGGCTCGGTGTATTCCTTCTTCAAAGGACTTTTGGCCCAAAACAAATAAAAGCAATCAAATTCCAGATTTCAACCCAAACAAACATAATTACCAAAGAGGCATAACAGAGAGGCAACAATACATTTCTGGAGTAGTTCTTGAGGGACGTAGGCACGAAAATCACCTTAATTTGTGCCATTGAATTGGAGTAGTTAAGAAGTAATCATTGTTTCAAAATATGAACCTAAAGAGCAATATAGGTAAATTTGAGAACCTGATTATTGTAAATTTCAGCTCCAGCTCCAGGAACATCTTAAGGAGAGCCCCGTTTATTGAGGCATGTGAAATCCATGTGCTTCCAAGCTCCAGCTCCAGGAACATCTTAAGGAGAGCCCTGTTGTTGAGGCATGTGAAATCCATGTGCTTCCGGATCAGGGCTAAACCAATATCTACCGAGGGCAACGCCTTGACCCTTTTGCAACCTCCAGCAAAAGCAACAACAAGCTTTTCTTGCTCCTAGAAGGAGGTCTACTTACACAAGCATATGTTTGCACTGAATGGGATGAACATGAAGTACCAGATTTCGAACTTGACCTTGCTCGTATTTCTCATTCCATTGGGTGAACCTCGAGTAGAGGGAGAACCATAAAACCAATCGTCGAGGGCGAAGATACTCGGTTTTAGAGTTGTAATGGGGCAGCCAACCCGTTATTCAGAGCATAGGGGGTAATTGACTGGCAAGATATTACGTATTAAAGAATGTATTCTGCTTATGACTTCTAAAAAGTGGATAGCAATGCCTTACTAATTCCAAGGGCTATTTAGCTTGGTGATGGTTCGTAGTGATCGCAGCATCAAATCAATGGGAATGGAAAGCAACTCATTCAACCTACCAATCTTTTTTTAACTCCATCTCCAACCATATAAATGATGTTTAACTTTGCCGGTGAACCGAACCCTGAATCAGTTGTAGACCAAAGCAACGTGCAGGAGAGGAGGCACTGGACATGCCCATCCGGCGAGCTCCCTCATGAGAGTTTTGTGGAGGAGATCGAATAGCTTGGGGAAGAATCAAGATCTTATTGGTGTTCTGATGGCCCGAATCTAAACCTATCTGCTTGGGTGAAGCCATTAATCGGAGTAGTATAAGTCACGCTATTGGGCACTATTCCCTTGCCCCTCATCTCCTGCATCAACCCCAGAGCCTCGTCCATCAGACCCGCATCAGAGAGCCCCTGAATCAAACTGATGTAGGTAAAAACATCTGGGGCCATCCCCTTCTCAACCATGAGAATCTGCATTTCTATGGAAAAATCGAGCTCACCCATTTTACAAAGCCCATCAATCAAAGAAATGTAGATGACAACGTCGAGCTCGCAAACTATGGCCAAGTCCTCTCCGCTGCATTGCGGGCCACCCAACACCACATGCTGCTCCCCCATGAGTACTCCTTGCTCGCCCACGCATAGTACGTCACACTGCCATTTCCCTGCATCTTTACCTTGCTTCCACTCCATCTACGCCACACTTCCTCTATGCCTCAGCTTCCTCTCCTCATGCTCCTTCCAACCCACCTTCGTTGCTCCTCGCTAACACACTCCCACCTTCTCCCAGCCACACAGTCTCCCTAACCACCAGGCACTCACTTCCATAGTAGCCTGCACATGCCCACTCATCTCCTTCCTCCCTGCTGTCACTGCCCATTCTCTTCCCCCACTTTCTCCCTTCTCATCGTCTTCTTCTCTACGCTCATGCTCACTACACTGCCTCCTCCATGCACTTAGTTTCTCCCTCACCTTACAACTCCTACCACCTGCATACCTCACTCCTCAGACCTACGCACATCCATTCCGTTGTTTCTCGCTCCCTCACCGCTCACACCATGCGCCCAGTCATCTCCTCAACTTGCGTTTACTCCATGCTGTCTTCCCACCACTCTGCCTACCCACTGCTCTACTTACCCACCGACTCTCCCCATTGGCCACCATCTTGTTCATAAGAACAACAACTTCAGTAAATCTACCCTGCTTGCAGAGCCCCGAGCCTGTGTAAGTGGCGTTATTGGGAAAGAAGCCATTGATAACCATCTCCTCCAGGAATTCAATTGACAATACCCCGCCCGAATCATCTCCTCCAGCAATTCAATTGACAATACCCCGCCCGATCGCAATGGATCTTCTCATTTAATATGAAATGAAATATCTTGGAGGCTGGGTCGATATGCATAAGCCATTAATGCGCTTGGTACACGTATAAGGTTGATAGGTACTAAAGATAGAAATCACAAAAATTGTTGATGGGCAATTTTTATCTTAACCCTTTTAATGTAATTTTTATTGAAATGACAAAAATTAAAAACCCCATTTTAAATGACGTGCAAATTTTAATCTCCCCTTCACTCACGGCCTAGGAGCCCTTTGACGGGCACTGACGGCTTGAATTTTGATCCCTGCTCGCGACCCATGGGAACCTCTCGCAACCATCTTAGGTACTCCTCCTCATTTCAATGGGAGGGACCAAAGCATGCATAAATCGCGACCCATGCAACTATTTTGAAGGAAATCAAGAAAACAACTGGCATAAATAAAAAAGACACATGCCTGACATGACACGAGCGATGTTAGCACCTAGAAAGCAAAGGGAGTAAGCTAGCTGTGGAGCAATCCTCCCTCATTGGACGGAGGAGGAGCAAAGTTAGCGTTGACTTTGCTCCTCCTCCGTCCGATGGAGGGAGTTTTGCTCCACAGCTAGCTCACTCCGAAAGCAAAGTACTTGCGAGTTGCGACCCTCAGGCACCTCTCACAGCCATCTCAGGTGGTACTCCTTGTTTCGGTTGGAGGGACCAAAGTAGGCATAATGCATCCACGCCCGCTCTGCCAAATCCTTGTCCACCTTATCAAGTTCATTGAGACCTAGATGGAGCCGTAGAGAGAATAGATGTCCCAGTCCAGGTCGAAGAACCGGACCAGACACCCACATTCTTTGTCGTCGGCGTTCCAGTTGAAATCTCTGATCCATTCGAGGAGCGTCTCGGTCTCTTTTTTTCCCACATCCATGTTGGCCACTGAGTAAGGGCCTCATTCAGGACATCCGCCACAACTGGCGTGGCGAGCATCTGTTTGTTGAGATGTTAAGCGGCAGGCCATTCGCCCTCCAAGGCTATGAAGTGGAAACCTTGCTGGGAGATGGGAGACTCTGAGATGTTTTGGCGCTACTGGTAGAACTTGTGAGTGCGTGCCATGGCTTGCTTCTACCAACATCACCACCCTCACCTTGGATATTATCTCCACCAGCCTGCCTATTTTTTTTAATCAGACTCTCTGTGCTCATCCTTTTAACACAACGTTTTCTTCTTTCAAATTTCATGGGGATTTAATGGCCTGTGCTTATCTCGATTGCAGATTCCCTGCATCCTGCATCCATTGAGCTTATCTCGATTCCACTGAGCTTATCTAGATTGCAGATTTCCGGGGCAAGAAACAGAGTCAACCATTGAATTTGCTCCTTTTGACTCTGGTCCTTGCATCTGCTCCCGTTGACTTTGCTCCTTTTGACTCTACTCCTTGACCGTTGGATGCAGGGAATCTGCATTCCGGATAAAGATGGCCGATTTAATGGAGAGGTGCATGCGAAATATGAGGCTATCGTGTGTAGATCTGGACATGACACGTATCCGATTCATTGCGAGTGAGTTGTCGCTACAAATTCAACTTGTCAAACAAAGCCTTTTTGCAATCTAAATGTTGATGATCCAACCAATTTTTAATGAGATTGGTTCGTTTTAGTGCCGAGTAGCATATAATATTGATATTTGCTAACAACATTGATGCAGCATATCCAGATTGAACCAGGGAAAAAGATGGAATACAGTCCTTGTTTGTCCTTCAATTGAGTCCATTGCCAAAATGTTAAGTAACTTATACTTTAAAATTCGTTAGGTTTTTATTTTTAATCCATTTTGAATTAGTATTGTGTAACTCTTTTTTTCTATTTTAGTTTTACCAATAACACATCAATTTTCCAAAATTTGAATTAACTTGTTATTTAGAACTTTTATATCCAGTTATATTTTATATCCAGTTATAGAAGCAAGGGTAGCAACATTCCATCTCGGGAACTATAATAAGATGCACCAGTAGTAGTAGATTAAGTTGTTGGTTCAGTAGATTCGATTGTTTTTTCAGCTTTTTACAGAGTGTAGTTGTTCGGAGAGGCATGGAATACGTAACATGATTTTATCGAGACATTGATTGAAACATTGATTTGTCAATAATAATTTTGAGTGCATCAAATAATATAATGCTATTTATAACACTATTTCAAATGCCTCCTCGTATCCCATATCATTTTAAGAGTGGATGTTTGTAGATCTTCCCGACTAAAGGAGAACCAATTTGCCAAAATTTTAATTAACTTACAGTTTATAATTTATATATCCAGTTATAGGTTTTTTTGAGAAGTTGTAGAAGTTGAATTTATTGAATAAGTCACGACCCTAAGCAAGGCAAGAGCCTTTATATTTTAGGGCGTTACATAATCGGTTGATTAAAGAAGGATTCTATATTTATTCTATTGAAGCTAACTGTTGGAGATGATGGGAACTAGATCTTGGATAAGTTGGAGATGTACAAAGTAGTAATGGTATTTCTTGTTTATGATGTTATGTTTGAGTTAGATTCTTCACTTCCTCAATCCCAAAATACATGTTTATAAGAATGTTTTCAAATGGTGCACTCTTGCACATCTTATATCGCTAGTTTAGGTTTCATGTGGCATCTTTGTTTGTCAATGCTTTCATTTATCCTTTTACCATTTCAAATTCATGTGTTGCAAGGCCCCTTCATTAGCATTATACTACATAGTATTAGTCAACAAAGATAAATATGAAAAAGTGCATGAAGAAAAGTAGACATACAAATAAGAGCAGGGATAAAAGCATTGAAGGTGATAAGCTAGCCGCTTAAGGAGGCAGGAATATAAGTGACTTAAATGAAGAGAACATAATAGGTGAAAGTAAGAAGCTACTTTTTGAAGGTTCAATCCTAGACACTTGCTTCTAGTCCTACGATAAAGCCCCTCGTTTAAAGGGACTTAATTGGATCAACAAAATTTTAATTAATTTATAGTTTAGAATTTTTATATCAAATTATGTTAATGACAACTTATAATTTAGAATTTTTATATCTAGTTATGTTAATGACAACTTATAATTTAGAATTTTTTGGTCAAATTATGTTAATGACAATGTATTCAGAGTAGTTTCGTTGTGATTGTGAGATTATGTGTTCACAAAGTTAAAGTTGCAATTAACTCCACAGTTTGATTATAATTTTAAAATGTGTTAAAGTATTGTAACTTCGGAAGATATTCCAAATGTATTGTTTGTGTTCCTCCTTCATGAGATGAGTTTGGTCTTGTTAGAGTCATTGAAAGAATCAATGTAAACCTCTGAATGTAAGTCGGGTCAATAGTACCCAAGTGTCAATATAACAAATGTTATTTTTGGTGTCTTGCTAGACAAGTCAGCCTTGTTAGGTTGGACGTCGAGTCAATTGAAGAATATAAATAGAGAGGTGCTCCCCTTCATTTGTACTCACTCACTCAAGCTGTTTTGCAAGAGAGAAATATTAGTGCACCAGAAAGAAAAGAGAGAAGCAGTTGTCTGGGTTTCACACTGCTCTAGTTGAGTTTAATACTGAGAAAGTTTTGCGGGGTTTTCTCCCTTGTGGTAACCCCGAGGAAAATCTTTGAGTTCTTATGTTTTGTGCTTGTTGTTATTTCAATGATCTACTAGTAACAATTTGTTTTAAGATATCATCTAAGCAAATTAAGAAAATTTAACATGGTATCAGAGCCACACTAAACGGAAGCACTGCACAGTTAGGGTTTTGTTACTCCGAACAAATCCCTCAACAGATCAACCAGAAGAGAGGGCTCTCTCAACTCACCCCTAAAGAGCGCATCTTTCTGTGAAGATAGAACTAAATTCCAAGACATTTTAGTTTTGGACCAGGAATTGCTGCCAGGAAAAACTAAGGCTTAATTTTTCCTGAGTCTTCATCATCAATCTCAGAAAAAGGAAGATACAGCCTACCTCACCCTAGGGAGGAACATCTTCTCCATCACTCAACTCTACTAGTGATCCCAATTGAAAAATTAGGGTTTCTGCATCAAACCCTAGGTCATACAGAAGGAGGTCAGTCAGGAGTTGTTTTCTTCAAGTAAGTACTATTCCTCTTTATTCCATTTGAAGTTCTCAGCTTTTAAAGATGATAAAGAATACCAAGCTAGATGAAAAGCTTGAAGGTGCTGAAAACTTTAGAGCATGGAAGTATATGATCATGCTCATCCTACAAGAGAATGATCTAGATTAATTTGTAAAGGAGGAAGTGAAAGAACCATAAGAAGATGAATCCAAGTCCAAGTATAAGAAGGATATGATCATAGATAAAAGGATCATAGCTAACTCCATCAAAGATAACTTGATTCCTCAAGTATCCTCAAGGGAGACTCCAAAAGAAAAGTTTGATGCTTTATCTGGTCTATTTGAAGGAAGAAACATTAATAGGAAAATGACCATAAGGAATCAACTCAAAAGTGTAAGAGATCAAAAGTCAGAGACCATGCAATCTTACTTTACAAGAGTAGCTCAAATCAAGGATCGCTTAGAAGCCATTAATGATATGGTTGGAGAAGCAAAGATTGTAATGACAACCTTAAATGGTATTCCAAGAGATTGGGAAGCCTTTTTTTGAGGAATATGTTCAAGAAGGAAATTGACCAAATTCTGGAAGCTATGGGAAGAATGTGTTCAAGGAGAAGAAAGGATGGCGGCTAGAGAAGAAAAGCTAAACAACAACGAGGATCAAGCCTTGACAGCTCATACCGAAGGCAAACAAAAGAGTCATGGCCATCATCATAAGACTCAAGGATTTAAGAGGCCCAAAAGAGACTTCTCAAATTTTGAATGCTTCACATGCCACAAGTTGGGACACCTTGCCATAAACTGTCCCATGAAAGCAGAGAGAATAAAATATGAGAAGATTTTAGGCCCATGCTGCTGAAGATAGTGATCAAGAAGTTGGAGAAAAAGCAAAGAAGGTTGAAGACTCTAGTGAAGAATATGTATTAATCTATGCTCTAACAGGATCAGTCTCACTAGGAAATGACACCTATCTAGTTGATAGTGGTGCGTCCAAGCACATGATAGGTTACAATGACTCTCTCTCATGCCTTGTACAAAAGGAATCTCCACACAAAGTAATGCTTGGAGATGATTCTCAATACCCCATTAAAGGAATAGGAGAAGCATCCTATAAGTTGGATTTTGGAAAGCCTATGAAGATGAAAGATGCCTTGTATGTCTCGGGACTAAAGAAGAATCTTCTTTCTATCTCAGCCTTATAGAAGAATGGCTCCAGAGATGCTTTTGTGGATGGAAAAGTCCTCATGTGGACAAAAGGTAAAACCATAGATGATGCAATAGAATTTGGAGTTGAAGAACGAGGACTCTACAAACTGAAGGGACATGCATATTCAACATTAGCAACCAGTACCATAAACCCATGTGAGCTATGGAATAGAAGGATTTCCCATATTCACTACAAATCTCTACCAATTGTAAGCAAGGTTGTGACTGGTCTACTAGAAATTCAAATAGAACATGAAGGAGTATGCAAAGGATATGCACAAGGAAAGAATACTAAGAATCCTTATCCAAAGAGTGACAGTAAAGCAAAAGGGATCTTAGATTTTACCCGCTCAGACATATGCGGACCAATGCAAACCACTTCATTAAGCGGGTATGTCTACTATGCTTCTTTTATTGATGAATACTCCCGCAATACTTGGATATACTTCTTGAAAAGGAAGGATGAAATGTTTTAAAGGTTTAAGGAATTTAAGGCCCTAGTAGAAAACCTCTCCGAAAATAAAATAAAGATTATGAGGTCAGATAATGGAGGAGAGTTCACATCAAATGAATTCAATGATTACTGCAAGGAGCTCACCATTCCCTATAATCCACAACAAAATGGAGTGGCAGAAAGAAATAATAGATATATCATGGAAGTTGTTAAAGCTATAATACATGATCAAGATATACCGATGCACCGGTGGGCAGAAGCAGCCAAAACAACAGTATATGTACATAACATAATCTCCCACAGTGCCCTTGGGAAAAAAACTCCAGAATAATTTTTTTTCGGAGAAAAGCCCGAAGTAAGTCACCTAAAGATATTTGGTTGTCATGTGTACATACACATTCCCAAGGATAAAAGAACAAAGTTAGATCCTTCAGAAAAGAAGGGTTTGTTCGTAGGATATAGTGAGAAATCAAAAGCTTGTCGAATTTATATCCCAAGATACTGTCAAATTGAACTTAGCAGAGAGGTCACATTTGATGAAGATACAACCTTCAGGAAGTTAAGGAAAGATAAGGAAGATGAAGAGGAGCATAAAACTCCCAAAGCTGTTGAAAATCCTAAACCAGTTAGGAACGAAGAAGAAGTTCATATGCCTGAGGACCATGATATGATATAACCTAAGTTACCTAAATATTTTCTTGGTGAAATGATTTCTCCAAAGAGAAAGCCTTCCTGGGCTCGTGAAGTAATCGAAGAAGAAAAAATACATGGTGCCCCAGAAGAAACCATCCGAGAGAGAAAGAAACCAAAGTAAACCAATATGAAGTGGAAGCTACATCAAATGGATGTGAAGACAACCTTTCTAAATGGCTTGATTGAAGAAGAGGTATGTATCGAACAACCACAAGAATTTGAGACTAATGATCAAAGAACTCATGTATGTAGACTAAATAAGGCATTGTATAGGTTGAAGTAAGCACCCAAAGCATGGTATCGAAGGATCGATGGATTTCTAATGAGCTTAGGCTTTACTAAAAGTAAAGCAGACTCCAACATCTACTATAAGATTGAGGATGATGGGATTATGATTTTATTACTATATGTAGATGATCTGTTATTAACTGGAGAAGATAATCCCATCATCAAATGTAAAATGAAGCTTGTTGCAGAGTTCGAAATGAAACACCTTGGAATGATGCATTACTTTCTAGGTCTTGAAGTACGACAGTGCCCAAACAATATTTTCCTAAACCAAGGAAAATATCTTGTAGGAATCCTGAGAATATTCGGAATGATAGATTGCAAAGCTATGAATACTCCGATGACAACAAGTTTAAAGCTATTAAATGATGATGCTTTGGAAGCAGTTGATGTTACCTTATACAGACAGATTATTCGTTCTCTGATGTACTTAACGAATACAAGACCAAATATGTGTTTTGCAGTAAACACTCTAAGTCAGTATATGGTGAATCCTAAACACATTCATTGATCCAACCGGTAGTTGGCATGTTGTCGAACTTCGACAAATTCTAGCACTTCGACTACTTCGACAGGTTCAACATCGGCTTTGACAAGCCCGAACCTTGACAGGCTTCACACTTGACATACAACATCTTGACATGCATTGTCGGCACCGACAACTATCGAACATCAACAGATTGACTCTCTATCTTCCAGTCATCTGTGACGATTGAACATCCGAACCATTATAACTTCTTGTAACTGAACGTAACAGGTAGTCACCCAACGTCTCAACATTCTATATAAACATGTACATTATTGTAACAATCAAGCATATTTCATGAAGAAGTAATATAGAAATTGGTTTGAATTCTTGCATATTGTCTGTGTGCTTACTTTCTATTGAGATAATGTATCTCCTGCTTTATTTGTTCTTTTTCAAAGCTTCCACCATAACAGTGCTTGACTCATTCAGTTGATTGTTGTCTGCAACATGCACCTGGGCATGGCCTAAATCATTGGTATCAGAGCTTGATCTTGTCCAAAGCTTAAGTTACATCAACACTTCCATCGAAGTTATTTAACTTATTTTCGTTCAAACACACTCGCAAACTCAGCAAATCAAGCAGACACTTCCTTCGACTTCAGAAAAGATGGTCGAAGAAGTAGACAATAGACATGCAACTGACGAGACAGAGCAACTCATTGTAAAATCAATGGCTCACCAGCATGCCGAAATGTTCACCCAGTTCAACGAGATTCTCATGCAATTCGCTTCGAACTCCAGGGAATCCTTGAAGTGACCTGATCCGGATTTATGCAAGAACGCAAAAGAATATACAAATAACCACATAAACAAATATGCATAAGAAATAACACTTCATTTCATTAATCAATAACTGAAACTTGTTTACATACATAATGGAAATAAACTAGCAAGAGTGCTGGTAGCTTATCTCCGAGAAGAGATGTGGCAGCTACATGCCTCTAAACTCTTTGTTACAATGAGGCTCAAAGGCCTATATATTATTGAGAAACAATGGAACCCTACACATCCAAAAACCTAAACCTAGGAGGTGAAACACCATAATGTGGGCCCCGTTGGGTAACTTGGTACATCAATTTCCCGGCGTCGTAACTTCAACATACTACCTCCATTTTACGCTCATGATACATCATTAGAAAGATCTGTTTAAGGACTACATCCATAAATGGCAAATATCAAGTCTAGAATGAACTCATGTTTTCCCTACCATTTGATGCCTCAAAACGGCTCCGAAAGTTTAGGACCCAAAAACTGCCAAAAATAGTAAATTGTGCTACAATTAAGGAAATTGGAAAACTGAAAGAAACAATGGTGGGGGTCCAAGTGGAATAGGTGGGTGGCCACCAATATCCTCCTAGATCATTCCTCCCCCCTTAGGAAGCAATGGTCCCCATTGCGTTGAGTTCCTCCATGAGATGAGGAAACTTCTGTTGAACTTGGTCCCTGGTGAGCCACTTTCCCTGGTGAAGGAGTTGGCCTGCTTTGACAACTTGATATAGCTGGAACTTTTGCTGGCGGGTGTTCTTGATCTATGTGTCCATAATTCGATCAATTGTGGCTTGTTCCATGCAGTCGGGGTTTAACTCTAATGGTGTGAGTTGTTCTGCCACATCTGATGTGTCCAATAGAGGTGGAAAGTAGGGCCGAAGACGGTCCACATTGAACACTGGGTGTAGACCAAGGAATGGTGGAATACTGAGCTCGAAGGCATTGTCCTCTACAGCTTTGGTGATGGTGTATAGCCCATATCGGAGCGGGCGAAGCTTGCGGTGGGGTCCAGCGAGGCGCTCCTTCTGCAAATGTAGCCACACTTTGTCGCCCACCTGGAATTTATGTTGCACTCGATGCCAATCATGTCACTGCTTGTACTTAGCATTGGACCTGTCCAATATGTCATGAACCTGTTGGTGAATGTGCTGAATGCACTCAATGAAGTTGTTTGTCTTGGAAACTTTAGACTGGATATGAGCTGAATCATCCTCAGTAGTTGCGAATGGCATTGCTACGTCAATGGAACATAGTGGCTAGAATCCCAAGCCCACCTGAAAGGGGTTATGGTTGGTTGAGCTGTGGAGGGCCCAGTTATAGCTGTGTTGTACATAGGGGAGGCTCTCATCCCATGTGCGTAGATGCTTTGAGTTGTACATGCGCAAAATGTGTACGATCATCATGTTGACGACCTCTGTCTGGCCATTAGTCTGGGGATGGAAAGCTATGGAATTTGTGAGCTTGGTGTCTAGCATTGACCATAGGCTAAACCAGAATGTACTAAGGAATCTACGATCCCGGTCTGAGATTATAGACTGTGGGATCCCAAAGTGTACCCACACTCGTTCAAAGAAGAGTTTAGCAGTGGCTTCTGCTATGCTATTCTTCTTGTAGTGCTTCGTGCTTAGTAGAAGGAAGGCCCGACATGTAATCCATGGAGATGGATTCCCAAGGTCGACCAGGGGTAGGAAACAGAGTATATAGGCCTTTCTTCTTGATGGATAGTTTGGCAATGGCGCAGGCAGTGTAGGATCGGATGTACTTCCCGACATCCTGTCAAAGGTTCGGCCAATAGAAATACTTCTGCAGTACTACTACTATTTTCTCGACCCCGAAATGCCCAACGACCCGACTGTAGTGCGCTTCCCAAATCATCTTGGCACACTTGCTTGAAGGAACACAAAGGTGTCCCATGTGACATAGTAGTACATCCTGGAGGTGAAATTTTGGAACTTGGTTTCCCTCCAAGAGTGTCTGGTATGTGTGGTTGAATTCTGGATTGCTCTTGTAGAGAAGCAGCCAATCAGAAGTCTCGTGCCCACAAGAGTTGAGCACGATGGTTATCGCCATGATCGGTGGTCGACTGAGGCAGTCTGCAACATTATTGGTGCTTCCCTTCTTGTACTTGATATTCAAATGAAACTGTTGTAAATATGTGGACCACTTCTGATGGCGATCGTTCTGTAACTTCCCTTCTGTATGTATGAACTGTAGGGGTCACTGGTTTGTGTAGATGATCGTTTCCTTCCCCAAAATGTAATGCTTCCATTGTCAGCAAGCCTGTACAATGGAATACATCTCTTTATCATAAGTGGGATATTTGCGGACTGTGTCGGATAGTGTCTCACTGTGATATGTCACTGGATGCCCTTGTCGAGTAAGGACTACCCCAATAGCATAGTCAGAGGCATCTGTCTGGATCTCAAATGGTTGTTGCAAGTTTGGTAATGTGAGCATTGGGGCACAATAGAGGCAATGTTTCAATTCTGCAAATGCCTTCTGCTGAGTTTCCGACCAAAAGAATTTTGCTTTCGCTCCTCCCTAGGTGACTTGACTCAAGGGCCAAGTGATATGAGATAATCCCAACACGAACCTGTGGTAGAAATTAGCAAGGCCCAGAAAGCTACGAATCTCTGTTAGAGTAGTTGGGGCTAGACAATCCCGAATGACTTGGATCTTGGTTGGATCCACATGTACCCCACACTCATCAATAATGTATCCCAGATACTGAACCTGGGTCATGCCAAAAGTGCACTTGTCCAAATTGGCACACGACTTGTGCTGCCGCAATGTTTGGAGGACCCGTCAGATGTGGTGGAGGTGCTCCTCCCAAGTCTGGATGAAGATCAGGATGTCATCCAAGTATACTACTAGAAATGAGTTGGTGAATGGCTGCAAGATGTTGTCCATCAGTCTCATGAAGGTTGTAGGATCATTTGTCAGCTCGAAAGGCATGACCAACCATTCGAAAAGGCCCTCCTTGGCTTTGAAGGCAGTATTCCACACATCGGTTGGTTTGATCGGTACCTGGTGATACCCGGACTTTAAGTCGATCTTGCTAAAATATTTTGCCCCTTTAAGCTGGTCCAAGAGGTCATCAATCTGTGGGATCGGGTACCTATTCTGGACAGTGATCTTGTTCAGCGCCTGATACTCAATACAGAGTCTCCAAGTCCCATCCTTCTTTTGTACCAACACGATCGGGCTCCCACAGGGCGACGAACTTGGCCAGATGTGACCCTTCTACAGCAGCTCCTGAATTTTCCTCTTGATTTCATCATTCTCTATAATAGAGCATCGATAGATCGGTCCATTGGGCAGCGACACACATGCGGTCAGATCGATGGGGTGCTTAACCTGACAGTGGAGAGGCACCCCGGTGGGTGAGGTGAATATGTCCCAGTACTCCTCCACGACCTTGTCCATTTGTTGTTGTTGTATGGAGGGGCCCTGTCTGGAGGTCGTGGCCACGATATTCTTCTTTCCCTGAGGGCGGATCACCAAGAAAAAAAACTTCCCATTTTTGGAAATGAGCTTACTGCATTGTCTTGCAGTAACCAAAGATATAGCGACAGGAGGTGGTACCTTTGGTATCCTATACAAATTATTTCCCAACGTAATAATAACAGTGCGAGGCCGGGACTCATACACAACATGTTGCTTCCATAAGTATGGTTGACCTAATAATACATCACAAACATCAAGAGGAGCAATATCACATAATACCTCATCGGTGAAGGGCTTGATGCTGTAGGGAAGGCGACACTGCTGGCTGACGCGGAGATCCCATCCTTGGTGAAGCCACTCGATGATGTACAGCTGCGGATGTGATGTGGTTGGTAAACCCAATCGCTTCACGACCTCTGCTGAAATCGGGTTCTTTTGGATCCCACTGTCGACAATGAACTGTAGCGGGGAACCCTTTACCCACATATGGGAGTGGAAAAGATGCTCCTCCTCCTCTGAATCTTCTGATTCTTCCTTTTGGATCTTCGTGGTAGCAACGGTGGCGTTGGGCTCTGCATCGATAATCTTCTTCCCTATGTCATTCCCCTTCTAGGGTTCTGATTCAGTGTCAGAGTATGCATCTGATTCAGAAGCCTTTATCTCGAACACCAGTGACTGCTTGGCTCGACACTCACTTGTGTTGTGAGTGGGGCTCTTATGGAACTTACACCACTTTCCCGCTTCCTTCTTTGACTTTGCAGTGTTGCTCTTTGCTTGAGGCTTTGGCAAGTTTTCTTTATTTTCCATGCCTTGGCCGTGTCCTTGGTTCTACGGTTTGGGGGCACCTTTCCCTTGCTTCTGATTCGCAGATCCAAAGTCTCGTTTTTTCTATTTGAATTTTTTTTCAATTTTGGCAGCATACCGATATGCCGTACCAAGCGAGGAGATGTCGAGGAACTCCATTTCCTCCTGAATGTATCTGTGCAGACAACTGCGATACTTTAGCACCAAATGTTTCTTTGAATCTTTGATACCCAAATTGGTGCGCAGGGTATGGAACAGATTCGTCAACTCATGCACATCTTGACCTCTTTGCTGCCGCATCGTAGTCCATTGTATGTACTTGTCCTCATAGCTCCCCACCGGATAATATTGTCCCTTTATGGAATCTCGAAAAGAATTCCAAGTGGGTACGGCCAAGAACAGAGAGGGTTCCTCCTCGTCCTTTCTCTCACAGTAGGTTTCCCACCAGTCCTTGACATGGGGGGCGGCTTTGAGTAGAGAAAAAGTAATATTTTCCTTCTAATAGATTCAACCATCTATATACGGCGTCTACATCTATTCGACCATCAAATATGGGAATGTCGAAGTTTACTTGTACCTTAAAAGGGGTTGCACCTCCAGAGTGGCTACTAGCTGCAGATGCGCCGCCAGTGGGAAGTCGTTGAAGGATCTAGGCGAAGTTATCCATCATCGCGTTCCTTTGTTTTTCAAGGGCCTCCTCAAGCAACATTTTGATAGGATCTTCTGTGCCCTCGTCTTTCTTTTCGTCCCCCATGGGTGGCCGTCGGGATTTGCAAGGCTGATCTTGCAAAGGTTCAACCAGATTGAGCCCTAACTCTTTATACCTCGCCCTCGTTGGGGACATGCACAGAAGGATCGAGAAAGAGTAGATTGTTCTGATACCACTGATCCGGATTTATGCAGGAATGCAACAGAATACACAAATAACCACAGAAACAAATATGCAGTGGAAATAACACTTCATTTCATTAATCAATAGCTGAAACTTGTTTACATACAGAATGGAAATAAACTAGCAAGAGTGCTGGTAGCTTATCTCTAAGAAGAGATGTGGCGGCTACATGCCTCTAAACTCTCTGTTACAATGAGGCTTGAAGGCCTATATATTATTGAGAAATAATGGAAATCCTACACATCTAAAAACCTAACCCTATGAGGTGAAATTCCAAAATGTGGGCCCCGTTGGGTAACTTGGTACATCAATTTCCCGTGGTCGTAACTTCAGCATACTACCTTCGTTTGACGCGCATGATACATTGTTAGAAAGATCTATTTAAGGACTACATCCATAAACAACAAATATTACTGTAGTCAGTAGGGTAATAGGAGGTCGGCTAAGACAATCGGCTGTGGCATTGGCTTTTCCTTTCCAATACTTAGTTACCAATTGAAATTGTTGTAGGTGATTAATCCACTTGAGCTGTCAAGTTGTCTGTAATTTCGACTGGGATGGATCGAACTGCAAAGCTTTATGGTCAGTGAGGATCATCGTTTCCTTGCCAAGAATGTAGTGTCTATGTTGCTTAAGAGCTTGCATAAAGGCATACAGTTCTTTTTCATACGTCGAATACCTTCTAACAGTGTCGTTGAAGGTTTTAGAATGAAACACTACTGGGTGACCTGAATGAGTGATCATTGCGCCGAGTGCATAGTCCGATTCGTTCGTCTCAATCTCAAAGGGCTTATGCAAATCAATTAACACAAGTACTAGTGCAGTACAAAGCTTGTTTTTGAGTTGTTCAAAAGCTTGACGCCACCTGGCCTGCTTCAATTACCACCATAACTCGTTTATTTCTGCAACTACCTCTGCTACAGTGCTATTACTGTTGAGATTGTCGGTTGTATCATCCGTTGGTTGTTGGCTCACTACTTTTTCGTCTCCGACTGTTTCTTCCCCACATTGCCTCCTCGTCAGCCTATCCTTCGACTATCTTCTTTCTTGACTGCTTCTTCATTGAGTCAAATGTTCGACTCTCCTGACATCGACCACAGATTCTTCTTGTACCAGGGGTCATCGTCTCATTCCATAGTTAGTTTTGGTCAACTTCAACTTCAACTACTTGTTAAGGGTCAAGATGCTTCTGCACTATGTTGCACGGGGACTCGTGCCCCCAAAATTTTCGGCGTTTCCTGCGTTCCTGCGTTCCGGGGACTTTGGAACTTCTCGAAAACGTCCCCAATTCATCGGGGACTCTGTTGGAGGCTTTGGGACTTATGAGCCGCACCCTAAACGTACCTGCCAAAATTGGGGACTTCTCAAGAACATCCCTCGACCAATCAGGGACTTCTGGACGTCCCTCAACTTACACAATGAAACTCAACTTGCACACTTAAAAATTAAAAAAAACAATTTTTTTTAAAATTAAAAACCTAACCTAAACCTCCCCCAATTCCTCTAACCTGCAACCCCCTCCCATTCTCTCTACTCTATCTTACGTTTCTAACCTACACTCCAACTCACTACACCCGCATAACCCTATGGTTTACCCATCACTCCAACACTCTAGCACCTGCATAATCCTCTGCACTATGGTTCTACCCATCACTCTACGTGTCACTACTTGACAGGTCGGCTCCCGTCTATAGTCCCGTCACGACTCCCCTATCTATGGCTCCCTTTCCTGCAATCCCATGTGCGTCCCTCTCAGCTTGAAGAGCACAACTCACAGCCCCCTCTCGAATCTCTGGCTCTCGGCACATGCTCAAAGTTTGAGTTCATGGCTCAACATAGGCTCACACTCATAATGAGTTTTCCCCCTCTAAGCCACAACACCCTGCAGAGCATAGGTATTTCATATTTGTTATCTTACATTTAAATTATTTTTTTTGGGTAAAAATATCAGCACATGCTATTATAGTTTTGTAAAAATATAATTTAGTATTTACAAATGTCATTACAAATATAAATTTGGTTGTTCATTGTTAACCCACAGTTCATAAATTAAAAGCGAGAGGAAATTTGTGGTGAGAATTTTTCAATTCGACAAGTTTCGAATCTATTAAGCAGGTTCATCCTTAGGAGAACAAGAATCTCACTCTCTTTTGCACTCAGGTAAAGAGTCAGATCCATTGTAGCATATCCCTTCCATGGAGGGCTGTGATATCCTACTACCAAACATCAACATGACATGATCTTAGCAGTAGTCGATAGATTTTCCAAGATGGCTATACTCATGCCATGCAAGAAGACTACGACAACACAATAGACTGCTCAACTCTTCTTTGAACATGTGTGGAAACATTATGGCTTCTCGACGACCATTATTTATGATAGAGATGCTATATTTGTTAGCACCTTTTGGAAAACTCTCTAGCAACAACTCAACACAAGAGTTTCTTTGTCAACAACCTTCCATTTACAGACATACGGACAGATGGAAGTCGTAAATCACTTGGTAGTACAACTGCTTCGCATGTACAACACAAGCATCATCGAACATGGGATGAAAACCTTCCATACATACAACACAACTACAATCATACTCAACACAGTTTTGCAAGCAAGAGTCCATTTGAGATTTGTTATGGATTTCAACCCTCAGTACCTATCGACTTGATCAGTTCCTCGAAACAGTCGAATGACACCGGCTTCGAAGGACGAGAAGTTGAGAAAGCATTGAAGTTCAGAGATCAAATCTACAACATCCAGAACCAAGCACAAGAAATGTTGCAATGAGCTAATACAAAAGCGAAGTCCTAACATGACAAACATCATATTCCTTATTCATTCCAAATTGGGGATCAGATCTGGTTACATCTAAAGAAGGAGCACTTCACTGGTCCATACAAAAAGTTGAAACCTTTGCGATATGGTCCATACAGAAAGTTGAAACCTTTGCGATATGGTCCATACAGTATCCTTAAATAGATTGGCGAAAACGCTTGTCAGCTCAACATTCATGCATACCTTTCCCTACATCCAGTCTTCAATGTAGATCTACTTCGATCATACCATGCACCATTGTTGGAACATAATGACTTGCTGACAACAGAACCCAAAGGCATCCATCCATATGTTCAGGAACCTCTTCTTTGCGACACCATTATGGGACGACACATAGGCCATACAAGGACGAACTCCATTCCCTTGTTTCAAGTGGCTAAAGCTGGACAACTCCCTGCGTAAGGAAAATGGTACTCTTTTATTGAAGTAGCCATCAAGTTTCCTCACCTGAACGAATACACAATGGAGACCATTATTTCTTAAGAAAGGTGGAATGATCCAAAGAGCAATTGGCATGTTGTCTAACTTCGACAAAGTCTAGCACTTCGACTACTTCGACTAATTTGACTACTTCAACAGGTTCAACATCGGCTTCGACAAGTCCGAACCTCGACACAACTGACCTTGACAACCTCGACAGGTTTCACGCTCGACATACAACATATTGACATTCGACACCGACAACTGTCGAACATCGACAAATTGACTCTCTGTCTTCTAGTCGTCTGCGATGGTTGAACTTCCGAACCATTATAACTTCTTGTAACTGAACGTAACGAGCAGTCACCCAAGTGTCTCAACATTCTATATAAACATGTACATTATTGTAACAATCAAGCATCTTTCATGAAGAATTACTATAGAAATTTGTTCGAATTCTTACATATTGTATGTGTGCCTACTTTCTGTCGAGATAATGTATCTCTTACTTTACTTGTTCTTTTTCAAAGATTTCTCCATAACAGTGCTCGACTCATTCAGTCGACTGTTGTCCCGAGCGTGCACCGGGGCACAACCTAGACCATTCACCTTAGTGGAGCAAAACATGTGATGAGGTATCTAAAGGAAACTTTAGACTATGGGATTATATATGCATCTAGTGGTGAGATCAAATTACATGGGTATACACATTCATATTGGGGAGGAAGTGCCAAAGATAGAAAAAGCACCTTAGGATGTTACTTTAGTCTGGGATCAGGCATGATCTCTTGGTTCAGTAGAAAGTAGACCAGTATTGCACTTAGTACGACAGAGGCTGAATACATTGCAACATGTTCAACATGTAGCGAAGCAGTATGGCTTCGAAAGATGTTAGCAGGACTATTTGATGTAGAGATAGATGCTACCGATATCCTTTGTGATAATCAGAGTTGTATTAAGATGATAGAAAATCTCGTGTTTCATGATAAGACAAAGCACATTGAAATCATATATCATTTCGTTCGGGATATGGTTCAGAAAGGAGCTGTAAAACTCAAGTATGTTCCTACAGAGGAACAAGTGGTAGATGTGTTAACTAATCCTCTGGCTCATGTAAAGTTTGAATACTTTCGAGACAAACTTGGTGTAGTTTGAAAGTACCTTTCTCGAAAGAGGGAGTGACGGTAGATGATGGATGCAGTGGTGAGTAGCTCATTCTAGAGGAGGGTAAGTTTGGATAGGATTGTTTGGATTGAAAGGGTTAGTAAGTCAGACGAGGCTTGTTGGTACTAGGGGGATTAGTATGTCTGATTAGGCTTTGTTGGTCAGAAAGGGTTAGTAAGCCAGGCAAGGCTTGTTTGGTCCCCAAGGAGATAGATATGTCTAACTAGGCTTGTTTGGCTCGAAAGAGTTAGTAAGTTAGACAAAATGCTCGGATGGATCTACCAAAGAACTCATCGTGATGATGTTCCAAGACATTGAAGGGAAAGATGTATCTTCAGTATTGTTATACTGTTGATAGTTGAGATGATTACTTCAGTATTGTTATACTAATGATTGTTGAGATGATTGCTTTAGTATTGTTATACTAATGATTGTCGAGATGTTTGCTTCAATATTGTTATATTGATGATTGATGAGATGATAGTTTCAGTATTGCCATACTGATGATTGTTGAGATGATAGTTTCACTGTTGTTATACTAATGGTTGTTGAGTTGATTGTTGAGATAGTTCAGTGTTGCTACACTGATGATTGTTGATTAGTCTGCTTCAATATTTCTATACTGATGGTGATGTTGATGTTCCGACATATCTATGTTGGTAATGCAGATGATGATCTAGCATTGTAGATGTTTTTGATTTTAGCACTAACATGCTAACGAGGTTGTTGTTGATATATACTGATGATGCAGATGTTGATGTTTTAGTAATTGTGATACAAATGTTTCAGTATTTATATACTGATGATACATATGATGATGTTTCAGTATATTGATGTTACATATGTTGTTTCAGTAGTCATAGAAGATTCAATATTCACATATTGATATATTAGAAGATGATTTAGTATTCACCTACTGATGTTACAAAAGAAGGTTCAACACTCAGAAGATGATTTAATATTCACATACTGATGTGGTAGAAGATGATTCAGTATTTACATACTGATGTCCCAGAGGATGATTCAATACTCATATACTGACATGACAGAAGATGATTCAATATTCACATACTGATGCTACAAAGGATGATTCAGAGGATTCAATATTCACAGATTGATACTACATAAGATAATTCAGAAGATGATAGAAGATGCTCGAGGACGTACAACAGATGATTCAATATCCACATACTGAAATTGCAGAAAATGATTCAACTGAGATCGATGATGAAGATGAATGTTGATGTTCCAAAACTTCATATGACATATAGAGACTCACCAGCCAGATGTAGTAGCAGTTGCTACAACGGTTGAATACCTTCCTAGTTAAGAGGGAGTGTTAAAGTATTGTAACTTCGGAAGATATTCCATATGTATTGTTTGTGTTCCTCCTTTAGGAGATGAGTTTGGTCTTATTAGAGTCATTGAAAGAATTAATGTAAACCTCCGATTGTAAGTCGGGTCAATAGTACCCAAGTGTCAATATAATAAATGTTATTTTTGGTGTCTTGCTAGACAAGTTGGCCCTGTTAGGTTAGAGGTCAAGTTAGCTGAAGAATATAAATAGAGAGGTGCTCCCCTTCATTTGTACTCACTCACTCAGGCTGTTTTGCAAGAGAGAGAAAGATTATTGTGTCATTTGTCTGGGTTTTACATTGCTCTGGTTGAGTTTATATTGAGGAAGTTTTGCGGGGTTTTCTCCCTTGTGGTTTCCCCGAGGAAAATCTTTGTGTTCTTGTGTTCTTATGTTTTTGTGCTTGTTGTTCTTTCAATGATCTACTAGTAACAATTTGTCTTAAGATATCATCTAAGTAGATTAAGAAAATTTAACAAAATGATTATGCAAACCTTTAAGAACATCTTGTATGATGGAAGTCTTATTATATTTAAAATTATTAGTCAATTAACATCAAATATAATTGACGATGAAAAAAATTACCACAAAATTAACTTAGATGCTAAGGCCACCCTCCTATCCAAGTGTTATATTGTTCAATTCAATAATCTTAACTTAGTCAATTTTATATCAATATATTAACACTTTGACTTAACACTCTCCTAAAAAGTTGTTCAATTCCAAATAGATAAGTTACAAACCTTAATTCACTTTCTATAGTTTGAATTGATGAGAAGAGTGTAATGGATAAGAGGTGTAATTACAACAATAAGTGATAAGTCAAATAGTGCTTGGTCTCTGTCTATAGTAAAAAGTGTCATTGTTATGTCTTCAACATATAGTTTTAGCGTCGAGGTATAAGCTAGAGTTGGCTTCCAAATTTTTGCAATTCCATAAAGATTGGTCAATAGTTTTTTTTTTCCAAGCCTATGTATCTTACTACACATTGGTGTCGTGTCAGTGACATTTTCCTAGGGTCTTATGCCCCTACACTAGACGACGAGGTTTGGGTCAATCGAGTAGTACGTTGAGTTTAGGCAATATTTTTTTTAGACTGATTTGTCATTCAAGCCAACCATATGATGTGTTTGGAACATAACAAAATTAGACAGTTCTCCAAGATAATCTTCAATGTGAATTTATGTGGATCCCCTATACTTTTCCTCATTTTACAATGGTCAATAAGATAAAGTTACTTATGCAGAGATAAAGCATTCATATCTTACCCATGAACATTAACATTTTGCATGTACCAAATACTTTGGAAACCCAATATCGAAGTAAAAACATGTTAATTTTAGAGCTTCATTATTAATTAATATATTAATAATAATTAAAAAAATCAATAAAAATTCATATTTAATAATTAAAACATAAAATATAGTTAAATATAGTTTGGATATATTATATTTTTATACTGAATGCTGATAACAATTTGATTAGCAGAGTTCGTAGCAAATAAAACTCCTAACAATTGCAAATCACTAGCCAAAAAACTGCACTGTCACCTCGTGGCTCTTGAAAATATAATTGCATATTTTAATTATTAAATTATACGTTAACGCTTTTTAAACAATAGACCTTATTTTGTGTTACAATTGGGACTTATTTCTCTCACATCTTCTCGCCCCAATCGTCAAATATATTAGTATGTAGAGAAACGGGGGTCCAATGCCAGTCATGCCCTCCTTGGGCGTCTTCCATCGAATAACCCAGAGCTGCAGATTGGCAATGCATAGTCTGCATTGCATTACCTTCTCTTCATATTCGTATTTACGGTCTCAAGCAAAATGGCTCTCCACCCAAGACCAGTTTTCCAGTCTAAGAGAGTCTTACTCATGCACCCAATCCATTTCAAATACTTTAGCAATGAGAGAAGGCAAGGTTTTTGCTGGTACGAGGCTCCTTCAAGTTGCTCAACTATCAGGAAAAGCTACAAATACAAATACAGAGACTAAAACACCGGTGAGCAATGCCGAAATTGAAGCTCAAAGAGCCCTGCTTGATTATCTTCACGACACAAGGAATCTGAATTTCACATATGCTGAGTATATTGCGAAGAATGCACCTAGTTTTGTTAAGAAACTATTAACTAAAGTCAGAGCAGCTAAAGATATCAGAAAAGCAGTTGACAAGTATCTTCGGTACAATCCCATCAATGAGTTTGAGCCCTTCTTTGAAAGTATTGGCATAAAACCTTCTGAGATTGGTGCCCTCTTGGCTACTGATCAAATATATCTCAGTGAAAACACGGCATTAATGCACAATGTCTTCACATTATGGAACTATGGGATTCCCAGGAATAGGCTTGGGCAGATATACAAGGAAGAAAAGGACATTTTCAACCACCCACCTGGAGTTTTGCAAGGTATGCTTCAAGCTTACGAAAATCTTGGTCTCACTAAAGCTTGTCTTGCAAATATTTTTGTTGGCTGTCCTTCTCTCCTGAATGGTAATATTGATAAAGAATTTGATGCATTGCTTAATAATCTGTATGGGCTGGGAATGAGGAAAGATCAGATTTGTACTTTTTTTGAAAGCAATCCAAGTAGCTGGAGAGGAATTTCTGGAAAGTTGAGGCTTTTGGGTAGTTTTGGTTACCCAGAGGAGGAGGTGGGAAGGTTTGTTAGGACTAATCTTCAAGCTTTAGCTGAATGTTCAGAGAAGAACTTGAAGTCCAAGGTGAGTTATCTTTCAGAATCAGGGATGGTAAAGAAAAATATACAGAAGGACAATCACGGGAGGTTCACATCAAATACAACTACAACTACAACCAGAAATACAGATACAGAGACTAAAATACCGGATAAGGTTCACGTCAATGCCGAAGCTGAAACTAAAAGAGCTTTGCTTGATTATCTTCACGACACAAGGAATCTGAATTTCACATATGCTGAGTATATTGTGATGAATTCACCTAGTTTTGTCAAGAAACTGTTAGCTAAAGCCGGAGCGGGGAAAGATATCAGAAAAGCAGTAGACAAGTATCTTCGGTACAATCCCATCAATGAGTTTGAGCCCTTCTTTGAAAGCATTGGCATAAAACCTTCTGAGATTGGCGCCCTCTTGGCTACTGATCAAATATATCTCAGTGAAAACACGGCATTAATGCACAATGTCTCCACATTATGGAACTATGGGATTCCCAGGAATAGGCTTGGGCAGATATACAAGGAAGAAAAGGACATTTTCAACCACCCACCTGGAGTTTTGCAAGGTATGCTTCAAGCTTACGAAAATCTTGGTCTCACTAAAGCTTGTCTTGCAAATATTTTTGTTAGCTGTCCTTCTCTTCTGAATGGTAATATTGATAAAGAATTTGATGCATTGCTTAATAATCTGTATGGGCTGGGAATGGGGAAAGATCAGATTTGTACTTTTTTTGAAAGCAATCCAAGTAGCTGGAGAGGAATTTCTAAAAAGTTGAGGCTTTTGGGTAGTTTTGGTTACCAAAAGGAGGAGGTGGGCAGGTATGTTAGGACAAATCTTCAAGCTTTAGCTGAATGTTCAGTGAAAAACTTGAAGTCCAAAGTGAGTTTTCTAATGGTAAAGGAAAATATGGAGAGGGACAAACACGGAAGGCTCACATCAAATACAACTACAACTACAAATACAAATACAGAGACTAAAAGACTGGATAGGGTTCACATCAATGCCAAAGCGCAAACTCAAAGAGCTCTGCTTGATTATCTTCACGACACAAGTATTCTGAATTTCACATATGCTGAGTGTATTGTGATTAATGCACCTCGTTTTGTTAAGAAATTGTTAGCTAATGCCAGAGCAGGGAAAGATATCAGAAAAGGAGTTGGCAAGTATCTTTGGCAGAATCCAATTAATGAGTTTGAGCCTTTCTTTGAAAGCATTGGCATAAAACCTTCTGAGATCAGTGCCCTCTTGGCTTCTGATCAAATATATCTCAGCGAAAACACGGCATTAATGCACAATGTCTCCACATTATGGAACTATGGGATTCCCTGGAACAGGCTTGGGCAGATATACAAGGAAGACAAGAACATTTTCAGCCACCAACCTGGAGTTTTACAAGGTAAGCTTCAAGCTTATGAAAATCTTGGGCTCACTAAAGCTTGTCTTGCAAAGATTTTTGTTAGCAGTCCTTCTCTTCTGATTGGTAATATTGACAAAGAATTTGATGCGTTGCTTAATAATCTGTTTCGGCTGGGAGTGGGGAAAGATCAGATTTGTAGTTTTTTTGACAGCAATCCAAGTAGCTGGAGAGGAATTTCTGAAAAGTTGAGGCTTTTGGGTAATTTTGGTTACCCAAAGGAGGAGGTGGGCAGGTATGTTAGGACAAATCTTAAAGCTTTAGCTAAATGTTCGGAGCAAAGCTTGAAGTCCGAGGTGAGTTCTCTTTCAAAGTCAGGGATGGTAAAGAAAAATAGACAGAAGGACAAACACGGGAGGTTCACATTAAATACAACTACAACTACAACCAGAAATACAGATACAGAGACTAAAATACCGGATAGGGTTTACAGCAATGCTGAAGCTGAAACTCAAAGAGCTCTGCTTGATTATCTTCACGACACAAGGAATCTGAATTTCACATATGCTGAGTATATTGTGATGAATGCACCTAGTTTTGTTAAGAAACTGTTAGCTAAAGCCAGAGCAGGGAAAGATATCAGAAAAGCAGTTGACAAGTATCTTCGGTACAATCCCATCAATGAGTTTGAGCCCTTCTTTGAGAGCATTGGCATAAAACCTTCTGAGATTAGTGCCCTCTTGGCTACTGATCAAATATATCTCAGTGAAAATACGACATTAATGCACAATGTCTCCACATTATGGAACTATGGGATTCCCAGGAATAGGCTTGGGCAGATATACAAGAAAGAAAAGGACATTTTCAACCACTCACCGGGAGTTTTGCAAGGTATGCTTCAAGCTTACGAAAATCTTGGTCTCACTAAAGCTTGTCTTGCAAATATTTTTGTTAGCTGCCCTTCTCTCCTGAATGGTAATATTGATAAAGAATTTGATGGATTGCTTAATAATCTGTATGGGCTGGGAATGAGGAAAGATCAGATTTGTAGTTTTTTGGAAAGTAATCCAAATAGCTGGAGAGGAATTTCTGAAAAGTTGAGGCTTTTGTGTAGTTTTGGTTACCCAAAGGAGGAGGTGGGCAGGTTTGTTAGGACAAATCTTCAAGCTTTAGCTGAATGTTCGAAGAAAAACTTAAAGTCCAAGGTAAGTTCTCTTTCAAAATCAGGGATGGTAAAGAAAAATATACAGAGGGACAAGCATGGGAGGTTCATATCAAATACAACTACAACTACAAGCAGAATTACAAATACAGAGACTACAATACTGGATAAGCTTCACATCAATGCTGAAGCGGAAACTCAAAGAGCTCTGCTTGATTATCTTCATGACACAAGGAATCTGAATTTCACATATGCTGAATATATTGTGCTGAATGCACCTAGTTTTGTTAAGAAACTGTTAGCTAAAGCCAGAGCAGGGAAAGATATCAGAAAAGCAGTTGACAAGTATCTTCGGTACAATCCCATCAATGAGTTTGAGCCCTTCTTTGAAAGCATTGGCATAAAACCTTCTGAGATTGGTGCCCTCTTGGATACTGATCAAATATATCTCAGTGAAAACACGGCATTAATGCACAATGTCTCCACATTATGGAACTATGGAATTCCCAGGAACAGGCTTGGGCAGATATACAAGGAAGAAAAGGACATTTTCAGACACCAACCTGGAGTTTTGCAAGGTATGCTTCAAGCTTATGAAAATCTTGGGCTAACTAAAGCTTGTCTTGCAAAGATTTTTGTCAGCTGTCCTTCTCTTCTGAATGGTAATATTGATAAAGAATTTGATGCATTGCTTAATAATCTGTATGGGCTGGGAATGGGGAAAGATCAGATTTGTAGTTTTTTTGAAAGCAATCCAAGTAGCTGGAGAGGAATTTCTGAAAAGTTGAGGCTTTTAGATAGTTTTGGTTTCCCAAAGGAGAAGTTGGGAAGGTATGTTTGGACAAATTTTCAAGCTCTAGCTGAATGTTCGGAGAAAAACTTGAAGTCCAAGGTGAGTTTTCTTCTAAGATCAGGTATGGTAAAGAAAAATATAGAGATGGATGAATACCGGATAAGGTTCACATCAAATACATATACAAATACAAATACAGAGACTAAAATACCAGATAGGTTTCACATCAATGCCGAAGCTGAAACTCAAAGAGCTCTTCTTGATTATCTTCACAACACAAGGAATCTGAATCTCACATATGCTGAGGATATTGTGATGAATGCACCTAGTTTCGTTAGGAAACTGTTGGCTAAAGCCAGAGCAGGGAAAGATATCAGAAAAGCAGTTGACAGGTATCTTCAGTACAATCCCATCAATGAATTTGAGCCCTTCTTTGAAAGCATTGGCATAAAACCTTCTGAGATCGGTGCCCTCTTGGATATTGATCAAATATATCTCAGCAACAACACAGCATTGATGCACAATGTCTCCACATTATGGAATTATGGGATTCCCAGGAACAGGCTTGGGCAGATATACAAGGAAGGAAAGGACATTTTTAGCCACCCACCTGGAGTTTTGCAAGGTATGCTTCAGGCTTACGGAAATCTTGGGCTCACTAAAGCTTGTCTTGCAAAGATTTTTGCTGGCTGTCCTTCTCTTCTGAATGGTAATATTGATAAAGATTTTGATGCATTGCTTAATTATCTGTACGGGTTGGGAATGGGGAAAGATCAGATTAATATTTTTTTTGAAAGAAATCCAAGTAGCTGGAGAGGAATTCCTGAAAAGTTGAGGCTTTTGGATAACTTTGGTTTCCCAAAGGAGAAGGTGGGCAGGTATGTTAGGACAAATTTTCAAGTTCTAGCTGAATGTTCAGAGAAAAACTTGAAGTCCAAGGTGAGATTTCTTTTAAAATCAGGGATGATAAAGAAAAATATAGAGATGGACCAATACCGGATACAGTTCACATCAAATACAAATACAGAGACAAAAATACGTGATAGGGTTCACATCAATGCTGAAGCTCAAGCTCAAAGAGCCCTGCTTGATTATCTTCACAACACAAGGAATCTGAATTTCACATATGCTGAGTATATTGTAATGAATGCACCTAGTTTTGTCAAGAAACTGTTAGCTAAAGCCAGAGCAGGGAAAGATATCAGAAAAGCAGTTGACGAGTATCTTCGGTACAATCCCATCAATGAGTTTGAGCCCTTCTTTGAAAGCATTGGCATAAAACCTTCTGACATTGGAGCCCTCTTGGCTACTGATCAAATATATCTTAGGGATCACCCAGAATTGATGCACAATGTCTCCACATTATGGCACTATGGGATTCCCAGTAACATGCTCGGGCAGATATACAAGGAAGGAAAGAACATTTTCAGCCTCCCACCTGGAGTTTTTCAAGGTATGCTTCATGCTTATGGAAACCTTGGGCTCACTAAAGCTTGTCTTGCAAAGATTTTTGTTAGCTGTCCTTCTCTTCTGAATGGTAAAATTGATAAAGAATTTGATGCGTTGCTTAATAATCTGTATGGGCTGGGAATGGGAAAGAGTCAGATTTGTAGTTTTTTTGAAAGCAATCCAAGTAGTTGGAGAGGAATCTCTGAAAAGTTAAGACTTTTGGATAGCTTTGGTTGCCCAAAGGAGGAGGCGGGCAGGTATGTTAGGACAAATTTTCAAGCTTTAGCTGAATGTTCAGAGAAAAACTTGAAGTCCAAGGTGAGTTTTCTTTTAAAATCGGGGATGTTAAAGAAAAATATATAGGGACAAATACCATACAGGGTTCACATCAATTACAAATTCAAATATAAATGCAGAGACAAAAATATCGGATCGGATTAACATCAATCTGAAGCTAAAACTCAAAGAGCTCTGCTTGATTATCTTCATGACAAAAGGATTCTGAATTTCACATATGCTTAGTATATTGTGATGAATGTACCTAGTTTTGTTAAGAAACTGTTAGCAGGGAAAGATATCAGCAAAGCTATTGACAAGTATCTTCAGTACAGTCCCATCACTGAGTTTGAGCCCTTCTTTGAAAGCATTGGCATAAAACCCTCTGAGATTGGTGCCCTCTTGGCTACTGATCAAATATATCTCAGCGGAAACATGGTATTGATGCACAATGTCTCCACATTATGGAACTATGGCATTCCCAGGAACAGTCTTGGGCAGATATACAAGGAAGAAAAGGACATTTTCAGCCCCACCCATCTGGAGTTTTGCAAGGTATGCTTCAAGCTTACAAAAATATTGGTCTCACTAAAGCTTGTATTGCAAAGATTTTTGTTAGCTGTCTCTCTCTTCTGAATGGTAATATTGATAAAGAATATGATGCATTGCTTGATAATCTGTATGGTCTGGGAATGGGGAAATATCAGATTTGTAGATTTTTTGAGCGCAATCCAGATAGCTCAGAGGAATTTTTGAAAATTTGAGACTTTTGGATAGCTTTGGTTGCCTAAGGGAGGAGGTGGGCAGGTAGGTTAGGACAAATTTTCAAGCTTTACCTTGCAAAAGTCCAAGATAAGTTTTTTCTTTTATTTTTAAATTGGGGATGGTAAAGAAAAATATATGAAAACTAATCTTCAGTATATTGAGCTTCTCATATGGGATATACATAAATCAATGGCATAAGATATAAAGCTCTTAACACGAAAACAATTGAAACAAACTGAGATATAGGGTATTGTGCGAAACATCCCATATATTTTGGGTTTACGCAGCTTCAATTCACCGAGAGAACCGATAACTGTTTTAGCCCTGGACAAAGCTACATGTCTTGCAGATACGAGGAAAATACAGTCCAGGGAGAAGATGAACATTTACAGTTTGTTGTCAGAGGTAGGTTTTGGTGAGAATTCTGATGAGACTGGGAATTGTCGAAAAAATTTATGGAAGTTGTGATGAAGTGCAAGAGAGATTAACTTGTCTTACAGGATTTGGGCTCTCCTCTGATGTTTTATGTCACATGATCAGGTCACATCCTATTATACTGAACCAAAGTTGATATCAACTTCAAGAGAAGATGATTATTCTTCTCAATTTAGGCTATTCACTTCAGTCGTTAACATTATTTCCATGTTATCTAAGTTACAGTCTTGAATGTAGGATCAAGCCAAGATGCAGAATCCAGATTGCAGGAATGGCTTACGAGAAATGAAGTCATTAAGAAAATAATCCAAGATGACCAGGCCCCAGCATTTTTGCGACTTCAGACGTCAAACTTTTAGATCCATTAGTTTGCCTACATCCAGAGGCTAACAAAGTATTTCATAGTTTCAGACCAAAAAGTGGGAAGGCAGAGCAGTGAAATGCTCTATGCTGTTGACTTTGTTTTCATGCTTCCATCTCTTGACTGGATATGTATTATTGGTCCAGGTTTAAGACTCACCCTATGTCCTTTACCAGCACTACATTTTGTTACATTCCTTTTCCCAGTCCTATTTTTGTATTCTTTTTTCATTTATTTTACTCCTAATAATCATATTTTCTGCAGCAGATAAATTGGTTTTGATGTGTTTCTTCCCAAAGGTGACCGCTGTTCGTGTTTTCAGCCTTTTCCTTTGGTGACCACAGTTCATGTTTGCAGCCTGCAGGAAAGTTTGAAATAAAATTGACATGTAATTGCAATACTAGGTGTTTAACAGGATCGAATCTGTTTTCCCCTGTTTTTTAATAGAGGGCAAATAAAATAGACATACAGCAGATAACTGTTGTGTACATAAAATTCCGGGTCTAGTCAGCCTCAAAGTAAGAAAATCAGCTTCCTTTCCCCTGCTTAGTATAAGCTTGAGCTTTCATGTCAACTTTATATAAACTCTTGAACTTTATTGTTGTATTTTCCCCAATGAACCACTCTTCTGAACTGTTCTTCTTTGGCTTCGGATTTCATGTTTCTAGGAGCCTGCTTATTCATCCATCGATTCTATATTGGTGTTTTCTTATGTGATATCTTTTTAGATGTTGACATTTTGTTATCTTTACAATCTATCACAAGAAAAATTGAAACTTTCTTTTAATATTCATTGAGGAGTGCAACAAACGCTTCTGATTACACATTCTTGTTCCTCTTCTCTGGTTAAGACTCAAGAGCATGGATTGAATACAAACAGAATAACAAGTTATCAACCATAGCCTAGACGATTCCACTTGCATTTCTACCCAGGGTTTTGTGACTGCCTCTTTGTCTTTTTATCTATTGATCTTAGAAGTTAGCAAAAGTGCAACTTTCCAAGTAGAGGGAAGTGCTTATGGTTGAAAGGTGATTAAAGAGATCTGAGCAGGTTGACCTGTTGATAGAATTTGTTAGATTGCCCATTGTTACAAGAAAGCTCTTTAGTTGTGAGCAAAGCCTTCAGCTAAAAATATTTTGTGCAAAAATATTTGAAACTATGTAAATTGCCATTAAAATATAATCACATTGATTCACATATACAAGAGAATAAACAGTCATCTGTATATGGATGATACATGTTATACTTGAGTGCAGCAGCATAGGGGAATAGTATATATTAATTAGTAAAGCATGCTTGTCAACTACCTGGCATGAATGTATCCAATGGCATGTACACGGCTTTTTGATAGTTATCTCAAATATAATCTGGTGTACCTTTTTGGATATTCATTAAGATGTTAAATGTAGGTTCTATAGTAGCGAAAAATAACTAGTAATAGCCTCCTTGCTCTTAGATTTAGACTTCAAGTGCCCTTATGATTCTTTGGGAGAGGTAAGAATGAAGATTGTAAGGTCATTGCAAGGACAAAATAATTATTGGCTCAATCTTCAAAGAATGTTGTTGTTTTCCCTTCAAAGCATCTTCTGCTTTTTCTCACCCGATGGTGATTGCTTCCATTTAATCCTTTATCTTTCTTACGTTGGATTTCTTACCATTTTTATCAATTTCTTCGAATCTCCAATCAATCCTTGTCTTTTTATCCTGACCTTAGTACCCATTCTATTGTTACCATCCTTTTTGGACATATTTTTATTCATCGGTCTTTGATCAACTACACGATTCGTTACAAAAATGGCTGTATAGTTAGGAGTTTGATATAGATATGCTTAGTTAGAAAATGTGAGGATGGTGATCTCACATTATCATTTTTGCTACATTGTCTTAGATACCTTTGCCAAATATTTGCGATTCTAGAGCAGGTAATTTAATGCAAGTTTTACATATGGGAGAGCAAATCACATTGCCCACTGCTTTTAGATCCTAAATGGTCTTCATATAATGATGCAGGCACAATAAATATTAAAAATATTTGTAGTTCCTTAAGGTCACTTCATTGTCCACATGAGTGCAAAGGTTTTGGACCAAAACATGCAAAACAAGATTGAGACAAGACTCTTCCATATATTGCCCCTCGAGATGACATGGCTTCGTTGCATTTATTCTGCCTGTCTGGAAGAATACATTTCATCTCCTTAGGTAAGGATTTTAAACATCTTTCCTTGATAAAAATCAAGCTGTCTGTAATTAATAAATTATATCTGATATAGCAGATTATTATCTCTATCTGTAGACCTCTATCCATTCTTTATTCCTATTTTTATCTGGCCAGTAGGACCTTTCATTCCATGGTCATTGCAAGGACAAATTAATTTTTTGCTTGATCCTTAAAGAGCCTTGTTACTTTCCCTTTGAAGCATCTAGTGTTTGTTCTCACCTTAGGGTGATTGTTTTCCTTTTACCCTTTATTTGCCTTGCTTTGGATTTCATACCATCTATTTGCATGAACCCTCAACCAATCCTTGTCTTTTTATTCCAACCTCAGGTGCCCCCATGGTTTACTAGCCCGTTGCAACCCATTCTTATTCATTTGGTCTTTGGTTAATTACCCATCTCTTTACAAAGTTACAAACAAATAGTGTACCGGTAGGAATTTGAGATAGATATTCTTAATTAGAAAACGTGAGGATGGTGAACTCAAATTGTCATAGATCATCTTGCCAATATTTGAGTGATTATAAAGCAAATACTTTCAAACGCAGATTCACAATGGGAGTTCAAACCACATTGCCCACTACTCTTAGATCCTAAATGATCTTCATATATTGAAACATGAAGAATACAAAATCTGTAGTTCCTTAAGGTAAAGCACAATCACTTCAAATGCCCACTGAGCCAAAGATACTTCGGAAAGAATATGCTCAACACTTTTACATAGATACCCTCGGGCCTCTCTACATTACATTCCCTCCTTGCATTTATTCTGCCTGTCTGGAAGAGTACATTTCAGCTGCTTAGGTAGGGATATTCTCTAGCTTTGCTTGATAAAAAACAATCTATCTGTAATTATCTTGGATATAGCAGATTGTTTTCTCTATCTCTGTGTTATTATCTATCAGTTATTCTTATTCTTATCTATCCAATAGAATAAAATAATTATTGGTTTAATCTTCAAAAAGTCTTGTTGTTTTTCCTTCAAAGCATTAATTGCTTGTTTTCCCTCCAAGGCGATTTCTTTATCTGCCTTGCTTTGGATTTCTTACCATTTATCTATTTGTATGAATAAAAAATTAATCAATGTTTCATGGGGATGCGTTCCCCAGGGTCGAGGGCGTGCTCCCCTCGTTTCCCAAGCCTCGGGGGTTTGGGGACTCCTTGGGAAACATTTCCCACGTCCCCTTTTCCCGGAATCTCCAGGAAATGCACAAGGAACGCCCCGCAGAGGTGGGGGGTGTCTGGGAGTCCCCTCACAAAAAAGGGGGACGCCTAGATGCCCCCACACGTTTTTCAATTTTTTTTCATAACTTAAAAAACAAAAAAAAGTATGGTTTGGTTGGTCTGCCAATGGTCACTCATGAGAGTGACTCTGACTCGAATAGTGACACTCCCATTGATGGTCCCGATGGCTTCATGCAATGGATGCATGGGGAGGACCAGTCCATGGAACTGTCTCCTTGATGCTTTTTTAATGCTTTCGACTTTCTTTTAGCTACTTTTATTTCAGTGTTCATTGTCCATTGTTAGTTTTCAGTTTAACTTGTTACTGTAGAAGTAGATACTATCATTGATGACCTTAGACTGAGTCTCTGTCTCATCACTCTTTTGACTCTTTAAAATTGAAGGTGTTTAAGACTTTATGTGACATGTCTATGATTCAATTTTATGATTTTAATATTTTAAATTTTCATCTACTGTTTATGTTTATAATTTAAATTTACAATGGAAGATGTGCATGTATTATAAAATAATTTAAAATTAGAATTTATCAATGTGAATTTCAAATACTCAAATGATAAATGATTTATAAATCAGTGATGAATTGAAAGCCGTGTTTACTATGATGAATTTACTATTTTGTATTTACTATTTAAGTTATAGTATGTAAATGGTAATAGGATGAGGAATTTATATGGTAATATGTTAGTAACTTAGTATCAAAGTTGCAGGAAACGCCACCCCCCCACGTCCCCAGGCCGTTTCCAGCTGGAAACGCGGAAACGCGTACCGTACGGCATGGAAACGCGTTTCTGTACGGACGAGCACGTTTCCTCTATATGGAAACGCGTATCCAATACAGATGTGGTCCGAAAAGCCGTGTTTCCAAGAAAACATGGTGGAACACTCCCATGCTCCCATGCTCCCCTGTCCTGGAAACATGGTGGAACACTGCAATTAATCCTTGTCTTTTATTTTGACATTAGAATCATTCTTATTGTTACAATCCTTCTGTGACATATTCTTATTTATTTGGCCTTTGATCAAGTATCTGTTTCTTTGCAAAGAAAGAATATTTAAGTAAGAATTTGAAAAAGAAATTCCTAATCAGAATGTTTGAGGATGATGAACTCATTCATTTTTTCTGCATTGTCTATATCATATTGCCAAATATCCGAGTGATTCTAGAATAAGTACTTTCAAATTCAAATTTCACGTATGGAAGCTGAAACCACAATTTACACTATTAGATACTAAATGGTGTTCATATAGTGACACAGGAACCATAAATTTTTTGCAGTTCCTCAAGTTAAAATATAATTACTTCATTTGTGCACATTCACGATGGCACTATTTCACCTTAGCACCAATTACCCTTTGATTTTACATCCGATCACTGTGCATTTCATTCCTTATCATGTTCATACTTAAATAATATTGGACTTGTATCAATAAATACACAACCATGTGTAAATTTCTCATGTCCACCAAATTATCAAGCTCACCATAAACATTGGGAAACACTGCCCATGGTATATTAGTTCCATTCATGGTTTTCCTGAAAACCAAATCATCCATAAATAATTGTTGCTTTCAAATGAACTTTAATCCAATCAAATTTTTAAAAACAATATATGTTTTAATAACCTATGCATCATGAACCTCATGCCATGGCTGCATGCCATTCACTCAACCATTCAATAAATCAACACATGCTTTCATAAATCCGGTTTTCAATCATACTCTCATTTTCTACACCATTTGGAAATCGACTATCTATGCGCTCTTACCAATACCATAAGATCATTAAGCCAGTGTGCAATCAAATGGATTTACCATAATAGTAAATCAAACGAATTTACCATTAACTATTAACAAAACTGTGGCATTAAAAAAATCAATCCCAAAGCAAGTTTTTTCAAACCTGTCAATGGTTTCTTAAAAACCATATACTAACTGGGCGCACACCTGATCATAAGCTGGGCATGTAGTTTTACCAAAAGAATTAACCAATGATTATTGTAATATTTCCTGTAACAACTCCATATCTCATTGCCTAACCATTTGGGATTCCATCCTATCCGAATATCCACGATTTTTTAGAAATATTGCAAGTAATTATTCAATACAACCTCCAGATCAATAAACAAAACAAGTATTAAAACTCATCAACAAATACTCTGCCTCCACACCCTTCAACTCAACACTTCAAAACTGGATTTGCATGAAACAATTAAAGGCCACATACCTTTCAACCTAGAGTTATGACCTTACCAAGGTACGTTTTTATTGAACCAACTTCTCCTCAGTGATTCCAACTCAGAATCTGAGCATGCTTTGATCACGTTTTGTTTTATGGATCTTGTCAACGCTTGACCACAAATTTAATTCAACAATGAATTTGCTTAACGCAGAATACTGATTCAACACACAATGCCACTCATGAATTCACCAAATGAATTCGATTCCACTAATTTTCCAACAAGAATTTTTTTATCTGCCTTGCACGCACATAAATCTGCATTTATCAACAAATCTCCTTCTCGTTCTGCAGGGTTAGCTCAGACAGAAACCCAAACTTAATTACATGTCTTACTCAATCGAATTCAACTGCTTTTACACAGAATCTTTCAAGATATACATAATCCCTCTAAAACATTTGCGCACGGCTCTAATCCATAATGACATGAAATCTCATTTGATGTCAATAACTCTATACATACACCATTACTAAGATTCTCGCTTCTCTATTCGCCTGATCTAACAGTATTTGGCCACAGCAGTCTAACCCCATAATGCCTGTAGGCTTACAAGTAAATAGTTGCATGCATGTAGTTACAGCTCACTAACAAGCCTCCTACAAACCTGTAACTGCTTCTAAGAATAGAAATTCGACCCTATCCTATTTAATGCCTCATAGAAACTTGAACATCCCTGAATTCTGTTAACCTACTGCAGATTCGTTACAATGGCTCATCCTTTATTAACACTCATCATCTAACTAAATCTTCTAAAAATTCTAATGTAAACTATGGAGATTTCAATAGTTTTACAATGAAAACCTCCTCATGGCAAGTGTCAAAAGCCCAAGGCTTGATCATTTAATCCTAATGTCTTATGAGAGAATATGCTCCTGCATCAGACTCCCACAGTTGAAAATTTTCATAAACTCCTGTTCATGTGTCGTCAATCTTCATCCTCCTGGATCCCATACTTTGTCCTGCAGTCTTCCATTAGATTTGCTTGTCAAATCTTTCACATTCAAAGTATTCAAACAATTGTCTGTCTTATTTTCCTTGCTGTACTCTTGGAATGTTTCTTCATAAGTTCCCACAGTTCATCCACTTCATTATCCAACTCATCTTCCTGCTTACAAATGCTTCCCATGTGTGACTGGATCTTCTCTTGTATAAGAGTACCATAACTCTCATACCACTATGTTTCTGTCAACTCAGCAATGCCCTGTTGCATGAGTTGTCTTCTCCACTCAGGTTCATCATACATCTTCCAGAAGATGCTTTAGGCATTGTGTTGCCTTGTCCAATGCTGTCTTTAAACAGATTTACTGTTGTTTTCTTCAGAATTTTTGCTTCTATCTACATCTTCATCACACTGGTTATACTTTGCACAATCATCCTCTTTATTGTCGTCCAAGACAAATTCCTGCTCAACGTCTCCGTACTATCCCTGAAATTTAAATTCCTCACTAGGAAATAATTTTTGCCCAATTTTTTTATTACAACTTCATATTCATCAACATCTTCTGAATGTTCACACCTGATTGCACTCATACACAATTTAAACAAATTACAGGGAATACCTTGCCGATTCATACCACACATGTACTCTTCTATTTCCTTTTGTGCCTAAATTTCTCCTTGAACTTCTAGACCATCTGCTATAGCCTTTTGTTGTTTATGAAATAAAATTTCGTTTTTATGAGATATTCTTATCTCATCATTCCTCATCTCATTTTCCTTTGTACCTGCACATTCACAACAAGAATTAACTTCAAAAATATCAATTGCAATATCTAACTTTGTCCTTGGCTCATATGAACTTTGTTCAACTGTTGTCACTTTCAAATTGTTTGAGACATCCAATTGTCTTCTCCATCCATTTTGTTTCTCTATGGAAAACTCACTGCCCCGACTTCCAAATTTTTTACATGGAATGAGTTTATTACAGCAAAGAATTTCCAGATCTTGTTGTTCATTATCACTCTTTGCTAGCTCACCATACTCCCCTATAGGACACAAGTAATTTGCTGTCTCCTCTAGTACATAAAGTACTGAATTCTCCTTGGCCATCTCCTGAGTTCTTTCATTGTTTTCTAAGACATCTTCTTGGGCTGCACTTCTTTGTTGTAGCAGAAAGTCTATGTCTTGACCTTCCTCCTTTTTCTTCATACTGCTGTAATTTATTATTCTGGAACTCATTGTGCCTGCAATCAGTTTACAGTCTTCATTTATGTCACGTCCCCTCCCCTCTACTCCGATGGAGAGGACGCGACTACGCTGCTGCTCTGCCATCGTAACCGGGGATCTAGCCCCATGAACATAAACAAAAATGCATTGAAAATAAAATACATATGCATATGTATAATGCAATAATATACAGCGGAAGCAAATTCATTTCAACACATTCAATATGTTCATAATAATTCATAAAACAAATACATTGCAAGATTAATACAAGAGAGCACTTATCTTGAAAATGAGCTGTCCCGCAGCTAGCTATGTCGCTGCAACGTTCCACCCAACCATAGGCCAGTTGTGCTCATCAATCTCTCAGCACAACTGCCACCTCCGAGCTAGGCATGATTTCCACAAGTAATAAGGGAACAACAGGCTCACACAACCAAATACATATCAAAATTCAGCCAAGCCAATCTACAGTTGGGTTTATCAGACTGCTAAGGCAGTGGAAATGAAGAATTGCTAATCTAGTGAGCTCAACCACAGAGCTATGGACACCTGCACAAGATCTATCTAGCTTGGCCTCCACAATACCTACACACCCAACATAAGGAAGTATTCCCTTCACTGCTACACAGTCCCTCAAGCCATACCTTCCCTTCCAGTGTTCTCTTGGGTGTGTATAGAAGATTAGCCAGCCCCTCTTGATCTTTCTGTGAGATTCCTCTCTTCACTAGGTTTATCAAGCCAATTCTGGGCCTCTTCCACTCCTAAGTCTTACAGACCAAAACAAGGGTGCACATAACAACAAACACAAGTGCTGGGTATGAAGAAAAATGCTTTGGCAACCAAAAACGGATTGGTAGATGGGGAAATCAATCCTAGGAGAGCAAATTCGATTTCACAAAATGTTTATGGGCATTGCAGGAGCAAAAACGACCTCTATAAACCCCAAAATCGTGAATCTCTTCTCCCATTCGCTGTGCAATACAAAAACAAATTTCCCAGCCATGGAAAATGAAGGAAATGCAGAAAAACGTGAAGGAAAAACGCCCAACTAGCTCCAGCTGTGTGAGGAAGAGAAAAACTATGGATGAGGAATGGAATGGGCACCAATTTCTGGGTGTTTTCTTGCCTCATAAGCAAAAACATTTTTTTCCAAAATGATGGCTTGCCCCAATACGAAATTGACTGCCATACCTCTCCATTACCAATGCATTAACTGCCTCAACCAACTTCTGGCAGAATTAAATGATTGGGTGCATAAGACAAAATGGGTAGTTGAGAGTTTATGGGTTCTCTCATTGACATTTGGCTTAACACTATTGGCTCAAGGGTTTGAATAATTTCTCTCCCTATTCCTTGTGAAATCATGCCCCCTTCTCTTGTTTCATTGCATAGGTAGTTGTGGGTATTTCTTAAATTGCATTTTTACATGATGTATTAATTTATACTGTGCCTGGCTAGTACGATAACCATCGACATCGATTTTCATTGTCGATACATAAAATGCTAAATCCATAGTGGGGCCTTGGCCTTGAGCTCCTTACCATGATTTAATATCGATATTTACATCGTTTACAATTTTAATGCAATGGGGTCAAAATCGGGATATTACAATTTACCTTTGGATTATTCAGCTCTGCTACAAAATCATCAATATCTCCGTTTTCCACTCCAACAGTCTTTAAATCTTGATTGTTGATGTGTAGTGCAAGTAAATTCTCCTCTTATTCTTCTCTGTCTTCTCTTGCTAAATCATGAAGACCAATATCATTATGCTTGTCTAATTCTGTATCCCATTCTTTGTATTAAGCTTCATCCAATTTATCTTCAGACTAAACTTTTTTGCCTTTGAAAAAAAAATCTATGAGTTTCTTCTGCTGCAATAGTTCATAATTATTTTCAATTGAGAGGTACTCATCATCATATCTGACCTTAAGACCTTCATAAACCTTCATGAGGGTTATAGAAAACTGTCCATGTTCATCCTTTGCATGCATACACCAATTATTAGCTTCAAAAACAATTCCATTGATTGGAATTTCCTTGATATTGCCTTCATGAGGCAACTCTCCATCTTCACTACCTACATTCACAAAAATTTCATTAGTTTCAAAATCATGAGATCCTTGAATCTCATCAGCTCCTTCATCCTCATCTTCACCAAGGATAGATCCTTGTTCCAGTTCACTTTAGTGAACATTCATCTCTACTCGTTTGAGCCCTTCATTCTTCAATTGAGAATTCAACCTATGCTCCAACTTCACTTGCAACCTATGCCATTTCACTTTCCTCCGCAGAATCAATCCGCACCTTTGGCCTTCCTCACTTTTTTGTAGCAGGTCCATTAGTATATTCAATTGTACTTTCATCTTAGAGAGTTCTCTATCAAACTCCTCATCACTAATACTTATGTGGCTTACCCTTGAATCTTCCTTATGACTATCAGTAGTCATTTTCTTTCTCCCTTTGTAAACTTCCTCTTGCTCACTGTGAGCTGCAGTCAAACCTATGCAACAAGCGTTTTCCATTGACCTGTTACCCAATACCTTACCAAGCCTTCTCCTTAGCCTAGTCTCTTGGTATTTCAATGGTCCTCTCACATAGAAGCTCCTTGAGCATTCCTTGCTCTTCCGGCTGCTGCACTTACTTAGCTCACCTCTTTGAGGATTTTACTTGTTCTTTGTTACAACTCTCCTAGCTGTCTTCAATGCCACAACATTTCTTCCAGTGCCACACTTCTCCTTCAGTTGAGAGCCTCCTTGCTCCCTCTATTACAACTTTCAAGTTGTAATCTCCTATCAAAATGTCCCGTTGGCTGTTGCTACCTGCACATTTATCAATTTTATGTAATATCCCAACTGATATTTTGTCTTCTTTATATTGCTAGGGTTTAGGTTTTTGTTTATAGGTTCAAAGTGTTTGATGTTTTATGATTTCATTCATCAATTTGCATGTAATGGCAAGATAGTACACAAACCCCAAAACAACAAAAGCTTGGAGTCACAATAAAATAAACTGCAAAGACATACTTGTTATCACCCTCTAATTTTCCTATGGTTGTGGTAGGAAGTCACAGGGGTAACCATTTCAACCAATCTTTAGATTGTAGTCTAGCCTTACAGCCAGAGAGGGCTCTTTCTTTGTCACAGAAACAATTCACATACACATTTAGCTTTAAACAAGCAATCAGAAGGCATAGATTCTGATGGGAAATAGGTTGTTGGGGTTTAAAAGAGTGTAAGACAGACATACAACACCATTGGGCAATGGAGTCAAAGCCTGGAACATTCAATGACTTACAACAAATAATGTCTAGAGATAACCTTCCAAAGCATTTACCAGAGACACAGACAAATGCGTTATCTGATACAAGGAGCGCTAAACAGAGAGCGAATTCCTCACATTCAACTAGAAACACATTAGCAGAAAATACACATTCATGGAAATGAAATTCATAGAGGAAAAACAAACTGAACAGTGAACACTGTGATGAATCTCAGATAGTCAAGCTATGCTTTCATCAATGCTCCCAAGGAAAGTTACAGAGCTACAAAACCAAGCACACAGGCTTCAAAAATGAATGTCGAACAACAATCATCAACCTTGTCTTCCTCTTTCGAGGGTATATTTATAGTGTGAACAGGCTCCCGAGACCAACCTCGAAACAAAGCCAAATGTAGTTAACCTAAATCAGGGATCAATCCCGCGCACATAAAATCCTAACAGACTATGATTTGGCAGATTTGCCATGATCACAAAACCAAAACAAGAAAGCATGCTGGGGAGCGCATGATGGACAAAAATGAGAAATTGAACACCTGGAAATCACGTCTGGCGACGATGGTTCAGAGCCTCCCTCGACGTTTTGCAACGGTTTCCTTCATGCTCGCATCTTTACCAGTGAAATTGCTTCTAGACCGTTGATCTTACCTCAAGATTCATTTTGGATCGTTGGATCTAGCGAAAAGCGGAACCCGGAACTTCAACTTTTCACAACGAAACCACTTAGTATTTTCGATTTCCGATTTCTGCCCTTCTGCGCCTTTCTGCACCGTTGATTTGAGCGGAAGCATCCTGTGTCGTTGGATCTGGCGGATCGCGGAGGCGGAAAATCAACTTTTCAGGACCGAATTCTTAGTATTTCTGATTTCCGCCCTTCTGCGCTTTTTCGCACCGTTGATCTGGACGGAAACTTTCTGGACCGTTGGATTTGGCAGAAAGCGGAAGTCAAAACTTCAACTGTTTATACCCGGGAACTTTGGGTTTGTCGCTTTCCGATTTTCGCCCTCCTGCGCCTTTCCGCACCGTTGATCTGGACGGAAGCTTTCTTGACCGTTGGATCTGGCGGAGGGCAGAACCCAGATCGCGGAAGGCAGAATTCAGAATTCCATCTTTCATAACCCAATTTTTACTTTTTCCGCACTTTCGATCCCGATTTTCCTTGGTCAGAAATGATTTTTGGCCCTTTGATCTCTTTTGAGGGTTGGATCTCCACCGTCCGTTCTTGCCGAGGCCCGTTCTTGATCGGATTTCTCACACTTAAGCACATTTCCAGGTCGCGTCAAAGGATTTCTTACCGTTTTGACATTCAGGCTTAGGAATAAGCCTTCCAACCACTTCCAACCTCCTCCTGCATACCTCTGGGTCATAAGATATGAAAAGTTTTTGACCCTACCCCTCATTTTTCATTGGTCCAGACATTTGAAAAGGGATTATTGCAAATGCCTTATGTAGAAAATTTCAAAATTTGGCATAGGTGCTAACAACGGCTCCAACTCGAGGATGCTATCCTCCCTATGGGGTAGCAAAGAACCATGTAGACCACGTGCCTCTTCCATTGGGATGGTCCCAAGCTTTTCCTGAAATCCCCAACATGCTCCGGAAAACAAAAACTGAATAGATACTGAAAACAAATTGAAAAATTGCTTAAAAAAAATACTCGCCATGTTGAGCTTATTTATTCATATCTACCCTACTTATTGAACAACAATGCTCAATCAAGTAATTTCTGACTTCCAATGAAGCCAATCAAGCAAATGATCCAACGATTGAGCTCCTTCATCATGCTTGACCAGAGATGAAGGACTTAATGGCAACAGGTTATGATGAGAGATTTGATCTTTGCTACACACACATAACCCACCATTTCCACTGCAAAGCTTCTCCACATATTCAGTTACTAGATCATGACAACCTTCAAAAATTTCTGTTGTGCTCCTGCCATGACAAGGCTGCTCCATATATTTAGACACTGGATCATAAAATCCGGGACAATCTTCAAATATTTCTGTTATCTGCTTGCCCCAGTACTGTTGCTCACACTATACCTCCACCAGCCCCCTGTCAAACTGCTCTTCAAAATGACCCTGCAAGGAATGCTCATGACAACTTGTAAATGAGGCATCAACTACTTTATTCAAAATATCAGAATTTAAAACTTGATCCCTTTCATGCATCTCACAGGGAATATCTTCAATGTAATAAAGTGAAATACACTCTTCTTGACATGAAAATTCTGTATTGGAAGAACAAGAAGAGACATCCCATTTAGGACCCTCATCTTCCAAGTAGCCACCCTCGTGCTCATCATATATGGGAGGAGTGAAATCTTCTTCTTCAAAACCCCCACAGACAGGATCTACAACAAGCTGATAGCATTCTTCATCAAACAAATTATAACACTCCTTCGGTATGGCACTAGACTGATCATCTTCTCGCTCATGCAGAAGAAGATTGGAATGCACAATGAATTCTACTGGTTCACCCTTCTCATTATCCACTCCTACAAATGCCATGGCAATATTCATATCCTCAATTTTCTGTGCTTGGTTGGAGGCTTTTAATCTTTGTCTCAGATATTCAAATGAGGAGAAACTAAATGGCAAACAGTTACCTCCCTCATGCTGATGGTAATCTTCATCAAGCAAACTAATATGACCTTCCTCCTGTACATCACATCCTTGCTCCTCATAAAAAGGTGGACTAAAATCCTCTTTATTACCACCATCGACAGGGTTTGACACAGGCTGATTGAACATGGGCAACCTCTTCTTGAGCAAAGAAATTGTCTCTTTCAGCAAGGTATATCTCGAAGTCAATATCATCAAAGTGATGATTTTGATTTTTCATTGGATCTTCTCCTCCCTCCATAGTAATATAATTATCCAGGAAAGGTGGCCTGATTTGTTGGTCTTCAGGCATCCTTTGATTTCTTAGAGGAGGAAGGGGTCTTCTAAAGTTCTGGTTTCCATTTTGTTGCTCTTGCTCTTCCCTGGGAGGTGGTATGTTTTCCATAGTGAGTCTCTCCATCACCTTTTCCATGATTTTCATCATCATGTCCATTTTGGCCTCTTGTGAATTAGAGGAAGAAGGTTGTGTGGGCTTTTTTTCCTTTCTTCTTTCCCCCTCTTCTCTCCTTTTCTTTCTAGTAGCAGTCAGGTTTATTTCTACCTCTATAGCATCATTCATCATGTCGGCTATGGAGGCAGATCTTCTTTCACTCAGCCATAAAGTAAATTCACTATCAAAAGCTTCAACGTATTGGAGTTCGGCAGAATCAGGGGGAGGCTTGAACCGGGCAGGGATAGCATTATATACTTTCATAAATCTGTCAGAAAACTCCTGGACAGATTCACTCTTTCCCCTCTTCACAGAATTGAATTTGGACAAACACTCCCTGAGGTTTTTCTTTTCTGCCGATTTGTTTTTGAAAAAATCTTCAAAAGCTTTATAGTTCAGAATGGAGTTATCAGGAAGACCTATGAACCATTCTCTTGCTTCTCCAACAAGACTTTGGGCAAACAACCTGACTTTAATATCCGTATGGTCTATTTCCTCCAAGTTTATCTAGTCTAAAAACCACCCCAAGTGCTCCTCAATTGAATACCCCCTCTCCCCATTAAATTGCTTGAGTTTTTGGGCATATCCTTGGGGGAGGTCATGAAGAACAGTAGGGAGAAGTATGGGGAAAACCTTTTAGACTTTCCTGGGATTATAACAGGGTTTGCAAGAGGAATTGAAGCAGGCGTGACAGATGGAATCAATGTGCTGCGAGGAACTGCAGAGCCGTGAGGGGCTGTAAAACTGGATGATGAAGGCTGCTTAGGCTCTAAAGTGGTGGGAGACAGGGATAGGGCAACAGGCTGCTCTGTGGCAGTGGAGCTTAATGAGGCTAATTCGGAGGGGAATAAGGGGCACTCTTGATCAGAAAAGGGTTGGAGATCCCTCCCTAGAGACCTAGAAAAGGATGCAGTATCAACTGTAGCACCATGCGTTTTACAGAGAAGATCATTGCTCTTATGTGGCTTGACTGAAGGATCTTGGTCAAAATCATATGTACAAGGTGAAGAGATACCTTCAGTTCCTAAAGAAGGATGTACAGGGGTAGGTCCAAGGCCTTGTTTTGAGTGCAATAAACCATGGGAAATTTCTTTGACAAGCTTAGGAAATGATAGAAAATTTTTACAAGAAAGGATAAGGTACCTTGGAGAGGATGCACCCTCGATTTCCTTATTTTTCTTTTTACCATGCCTTTCCATGTCTTTTCATTGAGCTCATTTCTCCAGTAGAGTTGCCATAGAAAATTCTGAAAATCTTTGCAGCTTCTCGGTTGTCGGTATTCCCAGTGGATTCACCTTCCAAATGTTCGAGTGGAGTCGCTAGAGCATATACAACTAGCATGTGTCTACGACTGACTGCTCAACCAGGTCGTAGAACTAGAACGATGTCGTTTTTCCAGGGATGATTTGCACTTTCGATCCCCGGCAGCGGCGCGAAGATGTTATCACCCTGTAATTTTCCTATGGTTGTGGTAGGACGTCACAGGGGTAACCATTTCAACCAATCTTTATACTGTAGTCTAGCCTTACAGTCAGAGAGGGCCCTCTCTTTGTCACAAAAACAATTCACATACACATTTAGCATTAAACAAGCAATCAAAAGGCATAGATTCTGATGGGAAACAGGTTGTTGGGGTTTAAAAGAGTGTAAGATAAACAAACAGATAACACCATTGGGCAATGGAGTCAAAGCCTGGAACATTTAAGGACTTACAACAAATAATGACCAGAGATAACCTTCATAGTCTGATGCAAAATGAAAATAGGCATCAATATTCAACAAAATATCTTTTGAGGGATAGTGGGGGGAAGGGAGAAGAATCCTAGTGAAGCGAGAGGCACCTATCTATGGATGAATCTCTTGCAAACACCTTTAGCAGAAGCAACAATAAAGACTGATAATTGCAATGGACCGTAGGAGATGAATTCCAAAGCATTTACCAGAAACACAGACAAATGCGTTAATTGATACAAGGAGCGCTAAACAGAGAGCGAATTCCTTACATTCAACTAGAAACACAATAGCAGAAAATACACATTCATGGAAATGAAATTCACAAAGGAAAACCAGACTGAACAATGAACACCGTGATGAATCTCAGACATTCAAGCTATGCTTTCATTAATGCTCCCAAGGAAAGTTACATAGCTACAAAACCAAGCACACAGGCTTAAAAAATGAATGTCGAACAACAATCATCATTCTTTTCTTCCTCTTTCGAGGGTATATTTATAGTGTGAACAGGCTCTCGAGACCAACCTCGAAACAAAGCCAAATGCAGTTAACCTAAATCGAGAATCAATCCCGTGCACATAAAATCCTAACAGACTATGATCTGGCAGATTCGCCATGATCACAAAACCAAAACAAGAAAGCATGTTGGTGCGCGCATGATGGACAAAAATGGATAATTGAACACCTGGAAATCACGTCTGCTGGCTGAAAAATGATGGCTCAGAGCCTCCCTCGACGTTCTGCAACGGTTTCCTTCATGCCTGCATCTTTACCAGTGAAATCGCTTCTGGACCGTTGGATTTGGAGGAAGGCGGAACTCGAAACTTCAACTTTTCACAACGAAACCACTTAGTATTTTTGATTTCCGCCCTTCTGCGCCTTTCCGCACCGTTGATATGAGCGGAAGCATCTTGGGCCGTTGGATCTGGCGGATCTGGGAAGGCGAAAAATCAACTTTTCAGGACCAAATTCTTAGTATTTTTGATTTCCGATTTCTGCCCTTTTGTGCCTTTCCGCACCGTTGATCTGGGCGGAAGCTTTTTGGACCGTTGGATCTGGTGGAAAGCGGAACCCAGATCGCGGTAGGCGGAAGTCGGAACTTCAACTTTTTATACCCGGAAACTTTGGGTTTGCCGCTTTCTGATTTCTGCCCTCCTGCGCCTTTTCGCACCATTGATCTGGGCGGAAGCTTTCTGGACCGTTGGATCTGGCAGAAAGCGGAACTCGGATCGCGGAAGGTGGAAGTCGGAATTCGATCTTTCATAACCCAATTTTTACCTCTTTCGCACTTCCGATCTTAATTTTCCTTGGGCGGAAATGATTTTTGGCCCTTTGATCTCTTTTGAGGGTTGGATCTCCACTGCCTGTTCTTGCCGAGGCCTATTCTTGATTGTATTTCTCACACTTCAGCACATTTCCAGGTCGCGTCAAAGGATTTCTTACCGTTTTGACATTCAGGCTTAGGAATAAGCCTTCCAAGCCACTTCCAACCTCCTCCTGCATACCTCTGGGTCATAAGATATGAAAAGTTTTTGACCCTACCCCTCATTTTTCACTGGTCCAGACCTTTGAAAAGAGATTAGTGCAGATGCCTTATGTAGAAAATTTCAAAATTTAGCACAGGTGCTAACAATACCAATATTAATAGCTTAAGTGTTTGAATAATTTGGAAGAAGAATGCATTCCATGCAACAAGAGTGGAGGTAAAAACATGTTGCTTCTTCAAGGATGGACGCCCATGCAATGAAATACACCCTCCCTTTTGTGATGATCTTCTGTAGCTGCTTCAATACTTGGTTTGGAGTGCCAGACCTTCCTAGGTAGTATTATATGGATCTTCTGAAGATAATGGTGTGTACATGCAGACCTTTTGAGACCTCTAGGGCTAGTAGCGAATTGCTTTCTTCAAAATTGAGGACGCCCTTGCTCCACACGACTTTGCTTGTATCTTCTTAGAATGTGCAAGAAATGCCTCGATAATCACCGAGTATAGTAATATGGCCCTTCTAAAGAGAATGAAAGAGACATGTAGAAGTAAGGATGTCTCTTTGTCTCAAAGCGAATTGTCTATGAATTGATCAATGCATCCCCAGTGAATACTTATTTCCTTGCTACTGCTGGATCTTTAATCTTTATGCCTGGATATGCTGCTGATCTTCATTATGATGGAAAGCTATGGAAAACTATGATAGACTTGGATGATCTACCTCTGAAAGTGATTAGGGCAGATAAATTTCATTGTCGAAAACACATGCTAGTTGAAGACTCACGCCCTCAACCCCAACTTGCTTGTCGAGCTCTTGAAACCAATTCTCAAAACTGAATAATACAATGGATGCCTTTGTGGTTCGACTTGTCTTCTTTTATAACATTAGTTTTTTCATGACTTATGTTGGAGTAGAGTCCCGCAGCTATAGGAAAAGCTGCCAGTTTGGCAGATAGACCGTTTGGCGAGGACGAAAAGATAAGGTGAAGCTACGATGCCGTAGCAAGTTTCTAGCTGCAGAGCAGAGCCAGAAACCGTGACTGTTGGAACAACAAAGTTAAGGGAGACGACAGTACCTGAGCGACCGAGAAGAGAGAGCTCAACCACTGCATTGAAGGCAGCGGCGAAGACAGGAGGGCTCAGCTATCCTCATAAAGGAAAAGGAGCGGCGAGGCCGAGGTATTGAAGACGAAGGACGGAAGAAGGGAAGCGGTGCATAGTACCCATGGTCAGCGCCGGGAAGCATGAAAGACTGCAGAGAGCAGTGGTGTGACGGAAAGCGGCTACTCCAAGTACAGATATGTCGACTGTCACTAATTAGGGTTTTGGGTTACTGTTGGGACAGGCCCACAGTGTTGTAATGGCGAGACCTTCGGGTCGCCTATAAAGGGATGCATTTTGTAGTGTAAATGGTTGGCATTTTGAGCATTTTAAGCCATCCAGCTAGTTAGACTATCAGTGGTCTGTTAGTTCACTGTATTTTGTATTGTAACAATTCGCAGGGATTGACAGAGAGAGAGAGAGAGAGAGAGAGAGAGAGAGAGAGAGGGTAAGAGTATATTGTAAGAAGGCAATATAGAGAAGAGATCTAATAGAGAAGGGCTCCAGGTTGTGTGCGGAGTTACCCAGAAGATCTCTAGCTGCATATGCGGTGCAGCAGAACTGTGTACCTCTCTCAAGTTATAATATAGAAANCGGAAGTGAACCACGTAAAATCTGAGCGTTGTGTGATTGATTCATGTGATTGTATTTGCTTGTTATATTTGTCATTCATTACATGAACTTTGCTTACAGTAAATATATGTGTGTGTTATTCAGTTCGCAGCATAGTTTAAGGATAATTGCAAGTTGAAGTCCTTAAGTATTTGTATAAGAGTGTACCTAAGCTTTACATGAGACAGTTAAGAGTCGCAGTGTAAAACGGCCTTGTGCGTTGAGTCCTGTTAATTGAACACCGGCACGCTAGGTACGCTGAGTCGCAGCGGTAGGATATCGCAGGGAGGCGATATCGCACCAGCAGAGGAGCTGTGGTGCGCGGTACCGCGGATTGAGGATTGAGCGTAGGAAGAGAGTCGTGTGTTACCCAGGACGTGGCGATGCGATAAGGGATAAGGGTTAAAGTCAGCGCGAGTAAGAGGAACCTGCGCAGCGCAGAGGGATAGAGACCTCGCAGGCTAAGAAGAGCTGCGAGGCGCACATAGGATGCGACAGAACCTGATCGAGACACTTGAGTCTTTGGTCAACCCATTAGAGTCACTTCGGGTGAGACTTCAGGCCGCTCCGCGGTCTGTCGCCGAAAGGGCTAGTGAGCTAGGGGTGTTGTTGGTTAATTATAGTAAACCCGGGTCTGCCCAGACGACCAACAAATGGTTTTGTTGCCGGTTTTGAACAAACTGAGCGCTAATGTTCTGTTGGCATCCTACTAGAGACGAACTCAACGAGTGGGTTGTGTCGAACGAGAAAGAATTTGCTGAGAAAGAAAAAAAGAGTCCTAGACTGAGTACAGAGGACTGGTTACAAAAACATATCATTAGAGACTTGCATGCGATATTTTTTGCGACCTTTGGAAACGAGCTTTACGACTGGCTATCAAAGTTGACTGATACAAGCATATTCAAGAAGAAAAGACACATTGTCTGGACACCGGAGCTGATTCAGACCGTGAAGAACCTTGATAATCCCATTACGACAGCAGTAGACTTCTGGATTGCGAGTGTGCTAGACGGCTTCGTCACAGAGTTTGCAGTCGACCAGACAAAAAGCTTCAGCGAGGCTGAGCGGTACTTCTTCAAAGGATATCGCGGTAAGTACCTAAAATCTTTAAACTTGTCCATTAAGATGTTATTACATGAAAAATGAACAATGGATCTAGTTTCCGATGAATAAGTAAAGATAGTAATGTCACAAGAGTTTGAAAGTGATTTTGATGACATTGGACATACACGTAGTGGAAAGAAATACAAAGTAGATCTCAGATCTCCCATATTTGAAGACAGTTCAAATAGTACTAGACAACAGAGTCACAGTACCACAGACAGAACAGAAGGGGGTATCCCTTACCACCCTTATACACCACAGAAACAGGTCGGGACTCGAAACAATCCCGTAGGAACTCCATCCAGTAGCTCGCAGACAGTACATACTACTGCTGCATCACCTCCACCTACACCACCGAGTGGTAGTAACACAACAAATCCACATCCACCATGCAGAAATAGAATGGGGGATGATATGAAGCTACCTATCTTTAAGGGTACACGGGCAGAAGACCCAGAGCAGCATTGGTTTCTATGTGAAGCCGTGTGGACCATTAAAGCGATCACTGATGATAATATTAAACTTGTACAGTTGGTCACCACACTGAGAGAACGAGCCTTAACATGGTATATGAAGTATACCTCAGCGGTTACCTCAGTGGTACCCAGAACACTTGTCCAGGTTAGGACCACCATGATTAAAGAGTTCAAGAAACCTAAGTCTGAGTCACAGTGCATCACCGAGCTTAAAGACATCAAACAGTTACCTACAGAGTCAGTGTGGGACTTTGATCAGAAATTTAAAGCCCTTATAGACCAAGTCAGCTTTGAGTTTGCGCCGGAGCAGCATAAGGAATGGTTTATTGCAGCGCTGCTCCCTCACATCAGACTGCCATTAATGCAGCAGAAACCCCAGACGCAGGACGACGCGTTGGAGATGGCGATGAAACTAGAGGCTTCCCCTCTAGCTGAAACCAGCACAGGTATGACAAACCTGCAAAACCAGTTGGCTCATCTCACGATACAGATACATGAGCTTAAGAAAGGGAAAGAGGTTGCGCAAGACATATTGTGCGTAAAGTGTAAAGCTCAAGGCCATAGTAAAGATAATTGTCCAGTCTTTGTAGAATATCTAGCAACTCGGGCTCCTAACCCCTTACCATAGACCCACGGGCCGTGGTGTGAAATATGCAAAACAAGAGGACATCTACCTCACCAGTGCCCTCTACTTCAGAAGTACGTGCAGACACCTAAGAACTTATACTGCGTCTTTTGTAAGTCCGTAGGCCATGATGAACACGATTGCCGAGCCTATGATCTCATGGTCGAAGCAAAGCAAGACTTGTACAGAGTCCAGTCAGAAACACAGGGTCCAGCAGCAGGATCACAGCATGATCCGGCTTATGGTGGCTGAGGAGGAGGATTCAGAGGACGAGGAGGATTCAGAGGCTTTGGCCGTGGTCGCGGACCAGTTACTTGTTACAACTGTGGAGTTGTAGGACATTATGCTAGGGACTGTCAGAGCCCTACCACCACATGTAACTATTGCAAATCCTACGATCACGCTATAGAAGACTGCACTACCTTGATAGCTAAGATCAGAGAACCTAAGCCAGCAGTACACTAGAACATCCAGCTTATTACCGCCGAGCAGGTAGAACCAGAACCAAGAGTCAACATTGTGACTTGCAGCGGTGCTTCCACCAATGGAACATCACAGGATACTGAAAAGACCACAGGTCAGGAGTGGGTGCGTAAAGCTCCTAACAAAGCAACCCACTTAACCTACAGAAGAATAAACAGACATTTCAGGAAGCTAAGACTTTCTTTGATGACCCTATGCAATCAGGACCGCAGGTACCGCAGCAAGAACCTTGTGGCGTTAGCCCTGAACAGATATTGTAGGCTGCCACATCGGGCGCTTGCGACGAGGACGAGTTGACAGGAAGTGTACAATCCTTCCTGCGCAGCTGTTTAAAACTCGTGAGAAATGAGCAAGCTATCAGAGAACTGCAGCGCATCATAGATCAATGTCAGCCATCTTCTTCCGCGAGCAATACACAGCGTGCTATTCATAATATTATGGGACATACAAGAACAGGAAGAGAGATGCGACTCACAGCACAAGTTGGAGAATTTGAAATGGACAAGGTAATCCTAGATCTAGGATCAGAGGTAAATGTTCTGACTAAGCAGACATGGGAACAGATGGGTAGCCCTAAGTTAGTCTGATCGCCTATCCATCTCAGATTAGCTAATCAACAGAGAGTATCTCCCCTGGGTCGATTATCACAGGTGCCAGTTGACATTGACGGAGTTCGCAGTTCTGCGGACTTTGAAGTTATAGAAATCATTGGCGATAGTAGACCATATCCAGCACTACTAGGTATTGATTGGGCGATCGGTAACATGGCTGTTATCGACTTAAAGAGAAGACAAATGACCTTTGAGGACGCGCAGATCCGGGTCATCGCACCGTTAGATCCTCTTCAGGGTCCTAGATACATTGAACATATCCGCGCAGAGGAAGAGGCACGTAACATGGACAGTCTCTATCAGATGACTGCGAACCAGAGCGACTACATCAACCCAACAGCAGAAGGAAACATTAGTTGGCGATGTGACAGCTCATGCGCATCGGATTCAGATGTTGGTCTAGAAAACTGGCAGAACAGACTTTACGAAGTCTCAGCGCGCAGATGTGCGTACATGACCAAGTCACTGCGATGGATTGGCGCAGAGATCAACGAGCTTCCATCATTTCATGGTCTAACAGATATCCAGGACTTTCTCACGCAGTTCGAACAACAAGTTCCTCACGAGCAGAGGATCGCAGCTATGGACCTTGCAGTACGAGCTACACCTGCAAGATGGTAGTATGCACATAAAGAGAATATTGCATCATGGGATGATCTTAAGAGATTGATGGCGATCAGATTCTCTACCGACAGAGAGTATGTCCAGCAGAGATACACAGGAGAAAGTGACCCCAGGTCACATATTCAGACATGTGAACAGAATTGGTTGGACATTCCCGGGGATGAATGGGTTCACCGATTCATTCACACTTTGGACCCAGTTCCACGGAACTGGTACACAGAGACTGAATTGTGCAAGGGAACGACTACATGGCCACTTCTAATAGACAGCTTTCTACTTACCTTCGCTTTTGAATCTGAGTATCCAAATGTTGATCAGGCCCTAGATGTAATAAAGATTAAGATATTTGAAGATTGCACCATATCAGTGTCAGCTCAACCTGAGTGGGCCATCCAGTTAGAAGAGGCGCTAGAGTGTTATAATTTTGCATCAGAACCAGAGGAGGAGGATGAGGATACTCGCAACATCAACATTCCGGAGTCAGAAGGGACTCGCGATGTTGATGGACCCAAGCTACAGATCCCAGCAATCACAGAGCCGATCAAGATTAAAAAGATCAATATTGGCACAGACACAGAACCAAAGTTTGCCTCTATTGGAGACTATTGGACTGATGAAACAGTTGGACAGATTGCAGATTTGCTACATGAGTATCAGGACCTATTTCCCACCAAGTTCACAGAGATAAAGGGAATAGTCGGAGACCTGGGAGTAATGAGGATACCATTGAAAGAGGATGCTAGACCAGTCAAGCAGCGTCCATATAGATTAAATCCGCGCTACAAAGAAAAAGTTAAGGACGAGATCGATAAGATGCTAGCAGCAGGCATCATTGAGCCCATAGAAGAGAGCGAATGGGTTAGTCCCATGGTCGTGCAAGAGAAGAAAACCAAAGGAGACATCAGGATTTGTGTCGACCTACGTAAACTCAACGATGCATCGTTTCATGATCCATTCCCGACACCTTTCACTGATGAAGTACTAGACAATGTGGGAGGACAGGAGGTCTACTCCTTCACTGATGGCTTTTCAGGCTATCACCAGATCAGAATCCACCCAGAAGATCGACATAAGACCACGTTTGCAACAGAATGGGGCTCATTCCAGTATACGGTAATGCCCTTTGGTCTTAAGAATGCACCAGCTATCTTTTCCAGAGTAGTAGTTGCTGTATTTAAAGAATACATCCATAAATTCTTTGAAGTTTATTTCGATGATTGGACTGTATTTGGATTAATTGACAAGCACATAGGAGATTTAAGACTGATGTTAGAGAAATGTAGGCAGTACCAGATTTCTTTAAACTTGAAAAAATGTATATTCTGTGCGCCATTTGGTATTTTGTTGGGTCACATTGTTTGCAGGCAAGGCTTGATGGTAGATCCCGCAAAGATTGCCATCATCGTAAATCTTCCAGCACCCAACTCAGTTAAACAATTGAGGACAGTACTTGGTTATACCGGGTACTATAGAAAATTCATCAAGGGATATGCAAAGATTACAACACCAATGGAAAAACTGTTAAAGAAAGATGTAAAATTCCTATGGAATGAGGAATGTTAGCAGAGTCTAGACACACTTAAAGAGAAGATGGTTACAGCACCCATCTTAGTATTTCCAGACTGGACTAGGCCGTTTCATGTACATGTGGATGCATCTGGCATCGCACTAGGGGTTGTTTTAACACAACCAGGAGAAGGAGGTATCGATCATCCTATCGCATACTCCAGCAGAAAGCTATCGACAGCAGAAAAGAACTACACCACCACAGAAAGAGAAGGCTTAGCTATGGTGTACGCGCTACAGAAGTTCAGGCACTACCTGTTGGGTGCCTCGTTCAAGATGTTTACTGACCATTCCGCATTGAAGTATCTGGTCAATAAGCCAGTGTTAGGGGGAAGAATCTGCAGATGGTTACTCCTCTTTCAGGAGTATGATTTCGAAATCATTGTCAAACCAGGAAGATTGAACGCCAGACCTGATCATCTGTCGCGCATAGACTCAGGAGAAGAGCCAAGTAACCTAGAGGACAATTTGCCAGATGCGCAGTTGTTTTCTATCCAGATCGTAGATGAGTACTATACTGATATCATTCACTTTCTCACCACAGGAAGGGCACCTGAGGAGTTTACCAAGCATCAAAAGAGGCAGTTGGTTGTTAAAGCAGCAGACTTCACCCTGATTGCAGGACAGTTATACAAGTTAGGTCCAGATGAAGTCCTGCGCAGATGTGTGATGCCGCATGAAAAAGAGGCTATTATTAGAGAAGCACATTCAGGTACCGCAGGAGGTCATTTCGCAGGAAAGCCGACTGTGCAGAAAATTCTGACCGCAGGATTATGGTGGCCTACGATATACAAAGACACTAAGGACTTTTGTAGATGCTGCGATATCTGCTAGAGGGTAGGAAAACCTTCACGACGCGATGAAATGCCGCTGCGATCGCAGATTACGTTGCGCGCATTTGACAAATGGGCTATAGACTTTGTGGGTCCTATCAACCCACCAGGAAAACGAACTAGTGCGAGATATATCATCACTGGAACAGAGTACCTCACCAGGTGGGCAGAGGCCAAAGCGGTAATAAATTGTGACGCTGCTACAGCCGCACAGTTCATTTTTGAAAACATCATCATTATATTTGGATGCCCAGTAATTTTGATGAGCGATCAAGGCACACACTTCTTGAACCGCACCATTGAGGCCTTGACGGAATAATTTCAGATACAGCACCATAAGTGCACTCCCTACCACCCGCAAGCTAATGGTACGGTGGAGGCCTTTAACAAGATTTTAGAAAGTGCTCTTACTAAGATCTGCAACAGCCAAAGGAATGATTGGGACCTCAGAGTTAACGCTGTATTATGGGCGTATAGGACTACATGCAAGAAGCTTACAGGACACACACCTTTCAGCTTGGTGTATGGATAGGAGGCTGTTATGCCTATGGAGTATATTCTTCCCAGTTTAAGAATTGCTCAGATCACTGGAATGGCTGATACAGACACGGTGCAAGAAAGGCTCACACAGCTGCTTGCCTTAGAGGAAGACAGATTCATCGCCGGATTCCACCAGAAAGTACAGAAAGCACGAGAAAAAGCTTGGCACGACCGACACATTAAGAGTAAGACTCTTCAGATCGGAGACCTAGTACTCCTTTATGACAGTAAATTTTTTAAGTTTCCAGGGAAGCTCAAGACGCATTGGTTGGGGCCATATCAGATACAGCAAGTTACAGAGGGAGAAGCCGTTCAGCTCAGCAAACTGAATGGGGAGCTTCTTCCCACGATGATCAATGGCAGTAGGTTTAAGCTCTATAGTGACAGCCACTCCACCTCTCAGCCCTAACTCCGAGTCGCAACGGTGCAGATGTCCAGTGTAGTTGAAAGGAGGCATCGCACCGGGAATTAGTCTACACCGGCAGGTATTCTAAGTATTAGGAATCGCATAAGGACGGTTTGTTTAAAAAAAAAAAAGGTTTTTGAGCAAAGTGATGCGGTGTGGCATCGCGGCAGCGCGATGTTTCTTCGTGCCACGTACCCAGTTTTTGTAATGAGACAGAGGGCTAGTCAAGTCACCTTCTGACAGGCAGTTAATGAAGAAATGACCGGTATACCTTACCGTAGATTTGGCAACAGTATCATAAATTTTTCTAGATTTAGCAAATCTTCGACGAGACCGGCGCCTGCACACACACGCTTCGAGGGAAATTGATCGGATTTCAGCATTTATTGAGGATCGGATGACGGGTGTGGTCTCGTCCAAGCAATTAATACGACCGACAGGTTTAGTCTAGATGACCGTTGTGTTTGGGATTATCGCCTTCGGCATAAAAGCAGAAATTATTCATTCGGGAGGGTTACAGTTGCGAAAAGCCGAGAGCTATAGAGTGCATTGCTAAGTTTCCCCCGTCCAGAGCTAATTTCGTTACAGAGTGCTGTGATTTCTAGAGTTTGCAGCCATTGCCAATCCAAAGTATAACACCGAGTGGGTTCTGTCCGAGGACGAGCCTATAGAAGCGATTTTAAAAAGATTCGAGCGTGGAGGCCTTACACCTGCCATGACCACGCCAAGTTCATCACAGACTGGACAACGACCAGGGATGAGGAGCCAAACTCACACAAGAGAAGAATCCAGTTCGGAGCTGGAGGAGGAAGTCCATAATGCACCAGACTACATCCTGCCACGAGTTGAAGGCGCACCAGAGGTAAAATCCCCCAAGAGGTAAGTTTCCTGTTCCTATAATACAGATTGATTCTCGAGTAAAGGAAGACGAAGATCTATTAGGATATGCCGCTGTTGCTAAATTTGTCGATTATAACCTGGGCGATAGTAAGACATATCCTCAGTTCCGCCCGGATCAGTATCTTACGATCCAGAAAAACCCAAGGATAGGTGCAGATGAATATGTTCCCATGGAACATGTCCAGATTCTTGAGCGCTCAGGCCTGCTCAATCTATTAAGAATACCACATTTTGGACGAGGCGCAGAGGTTAATCCCGTGGTGCGCATCTTACTTTCATGCGTACATGGGGGTTACCTCTGGCTTGGTAACAAGGTCGACCTGAACATCGACCTGATACACCGCATTAGCAGCCTATCCAAGACTGGTCAAGACCCGAAGACAAACATAACAGGAAAGACCAAGGATTCCAAGCTATCACCAACCTTGGTCGCCAAGTATAAACTGCAGAGAGGAGGTCGGGCTTACGACATTGCAAGCTTAACAGACAATACACTTAGATTTACAGCTAGTCTGCTTGCAGTCAGACTGCTAACCAAGGTTCGCCCAAAGGAAGTCACAGGATCAGTAATTAACCTGGCCATACAAGTTGCAGAGGGGGAACAGTTCAATTGGTCTTTATTTTTGTTAAATATGTTTCAGCAAGATTGTTTGCAAGCTCAGGATGAGGCAACCCACCCATTCCATTTCTCGTGGTTGCTGATACTCTGTGCTTTCGTCGGGTGGAAAGAGCTGCCCCATACCCAATTTCGACAGCTAGCAAGTGGCGAGCCCAGAGGTGTGCGCTACACAAACTTATGGGAGACTAGCAGCATAGCCAAGAAAAAGGTCAATGCGATAGTATTCTATGAATACTATAAGATGTTGAGGAACGTCCTCGAAGAAACACCACGGATCAGCAAGGAGATCGTGGACGCATATGATGATCAGCTTGATTTTATGGTGGACCGCCATAGAATTTACCTAAGGCCAAAACGGACCAAAAGGAACGATTGGGCTAATGGTTGGTTCAGGATGACAGCAAAGGATGTCGAGGGCATCATCAAAGACTTTGACGACGACTGGAAGCAAGCGTTAGAAGATATCACATCCCTACCATCAGGAACCGCACAGACGGACCCATCGGACAAAGGCAAAGACAAAATGGAGACCGCGACGCAAGATGCAGCACAAGTACCACTACCAGGACAAAAGAGGAAGGATGCAGAACAGGGGACACCAGAGACGCAGACGACGAACGATGGAGAAGAAGAGATACTAGAGACACCGAAGAAGAAAAGGCACAAAGCCACAAAGCCACTTTCGAAGACTGCACTGACAGAGGATGATTATGAACTCATTGCAACAAGAATGCATGACACATTGAAGGACTCATTCGAGGCGATGCAGACATCGCAGACAAAGATACAGAGCGCGGTAGAAAAGCAGCTTCTGGACTTAAAGATAATCACTGAGAAGACTGCCATGATACAGGTTCCGCTAGTAAAGGCGACCGCCAGAGAAAGTTCAACACAGTCGATTTCCCGCGAGGAAATCTTCCCAGCTAATCGCCTCAATACAGTCTTGATACCACCAGGGAGCCTTCGATTCCCTGCATCAATGAAGGATGTACCGCTACAGCTTAGGCAACCTGTCGAGGTTAACCTCGCAGAGTTCCACATTGATCAGTTACAGATGATCCAGCAGCAGCTAAGCGCAGAGCTCAGAGGTAGAGAGCTCGCGACTTATAAACAGAACACGCAGCTGAAGCAACAGAATGAAGCACTCGCCACCAACTATCAGAAAAAGGCAGATGAATTAAGAACGTATGAAGAAAGAATAGAATATCTCTCAAGTCTTACAGAGCATCGCATTGGAGTTACCCCAATGTAATATTGAGTTTGCTTTGCCTATCCCGCAAAAGGTAAGACGAGTTGCAGACAGAGCAAAAGCTCTGGAGGAAACAATAGTCAGGATGGAAGAAACAGTGGCCAAGATGGAGGAAGACCACAAGGCGCAGATTGTTGAGCTCGAGGCTAGACCACCGGGCACCCCCCAGGCAGACAAGGAAGCCAGAGTAGAGGCCTTCCGACTCACTTCCGCGCAGATAAAATCTCGCATAGACGATGCACTGTCGGTGCTAATTGATGCGACAAAGTAGAAATCCAGCAAAGTCTTAAGCAGATAGAGACTACCGCAGCAACAATGAAGGAAGAAATTAAGAGCTTAGCAGCTCTTCAGAAGATGAGAAAGACGACGGAGATGAACCGCTTGCAGCAGGAAGCGCAACGATTGAGAGCAAAGGAGATACACATCAATGACCTGCTTCAACCATATCAGGAACAAATCATAGAGCTAGTCGATGCGGTTGAGCAGAAGGTTGGGGAGTTCAATGCCACCAGAAAGGAAATTGACGCAGCAGAAGACTCCAGTATTAGTCAAGCTATGCTTGACTCGGCACAAGAACGTGTCGAAGCTATGGAGAACGAAGTCGCAGGACTTCGGGACAAGCTTTAGCGCACTTCGCAGGAAGCCAAGGCGAAGCTACAGCAGGAGAAGCCTGTTGGTAGTGGCTCGGGGACGAGCCACGAGTAAGTGTTAGGGGATTGTTGGAGCAGAGTCCCGCAGCTACAGGAAAAGCTGCCAGTTTGGCGGATAGACCGTTTGGCGAGGACGAAGAGATAAGGTGAAGCTACGACGTCGTAGCATGTTTCTAGCTGCAGAGCAGAGCCGGAAACCGTGACTGTTGGAACAACAAAGTTAAAGGAGACAACAGTACCTGAGCGGCCGAGAAGAGAGAGCTCAACCACTGCATTGAAGGCAGCGGCGAAGACAAGAGGTCTCAGCTACCCTCATAAAGGAAAAGGAGCGGCGAGGCCGAGGTATTGAAGACGAAGGACAGAAGAAGGGAAGCGGTGCATAGTACCCATGGTCAGCGCCGGGAAGCATGGAAGACTGTAGAGAGTAGTGGTGTGACGGAAAGCGGCTACTCCAAGTACAGATATGCTGACTGTCACTAATTAGGGTTTTGGGTTACTGTTGGGACAGGCCCACAGTGTTGTAATGGCGAGACCTTCGGGCCGCCTATAAAGGGATGCATTTTGTAGTGTAAATGGTTGGCATTTTGAGCATTTTAAGCCATCCAGCTAGTTAGACTATCAGTAGTCTGTTAGTTCACTGTATTTTGTATTGTAACAATCCGTAGGGATTGACAGAGAGAGAGAGAGAGAGAGGTTAAGAGTATATTGTAAGAAGGCAATATAGAGAAGAGATCTAAGAGAGAAGGCCTCCAGGTTGTGTGCAGAGTTACCCAAAAGATCTCTAGCTGCATATGCGGTGCAGCAGAACTGTGTACCTCTCTCAAGTTATAATATAGAAACACAGTTCTGTGGACGTAGCTTCTATCCTGGAAGTGAACCACGTAAAATCTGAGCGTTGTGTGATTGATTCATGTGATTGTATTTGCTTGTTATATCTGTCATTCATTACATGAACTTTGCTTACAGTAAATATATGTTTGTGTTATTCAGTTCGCAGCATAGTTTAAGGATAACTGCAAGTTGAAGTCCTTAAGTATTTGTATAAGAGTGTACCTAAGCTTCACATGAGACAGTTAAGAGTCGCAGTGTAAAATGGCCTTGTGCGTTGAGTCCTGTTAATTGAACACCGGCACGCTAGGTACGCTGAGTCGCAGCGGTAGGATATCGCGGGGAGGCGATATCGCACCATCAGAGGAGCTATGGTGCGCGATACTGCGGATTGAGGATCGAGCGTAGGAAGAGAGTCGTGTGTTACCCAGGACGTGGCGATGCGATAAGGGATAAGGGTTAAAGTCAGCGCGAGTAAGAGGAACCTGCGTAGCACAGAGGGATAGAGACCTCGCAGGCTAAGAAGAGCTGCGAGGCGTGTTGCCCACCTATTTCGACTAGGTGGCAACTCCATGTACATAAGGATGTACATAATTGTACCTTGGAAAAATCTGAGGATTTTTCACTTCTGCAGGG
>LPNX011219197.1:657945-755270 GCA_001517045.1 Pseudotsuga menziesii
GCACATAGGATGCGACAGAACATGACCGAGACACCTGAGTCTTTGGTCAACCCATTAGAGTCACTTCGGGTGAGACTTCAGGCCGCTCCGTGGTCTGTCGCCAAAAGGGCCAGAGAGCTAGGGGTGTTGTTGGTTAATTATAGTAAACCTGGGTCTGCCCAGACGACCAACAACTTAACTTTGCATGCATGCAACCTAATTGCTTGTTGGCATGTGAAGATGAATTATGGCCCGCATGCTTGTTGATATCCGCTCCAATGGCCTTCTTTATTCTACTGATGACATAATAACACTGAAGTGTTCTTTTCTGCTCTTGGTACTATTAGTCCTCAGTCAATTCCCTTTTTGATTAATACATGCTTGAACTTATGGGAATTAAATAGGTTAACGAGTGTTTTTGGGTGCTTAATTGGAAGAGGACATTACAGTCTTCCCCGCCTAAAATTGCTTTTCCTCAAGCAACTGTAAATAGGGATACTGCAATACCTGTTCTCCTACCCATGTGACATCTTCAATAGGTAACTCTTTCCATTGTACTAGATATTCACATATTACCCTGTTTCTGAGCTTTCTTTCTCAAACATGTAGGATTTTTTCTAGAATTAGCACTAGAAGCCCCTCATCATCTAACAGAGGTAGCTCAGTAGATGGAGTGATCTGTTGCCACACTGTTTTCTTAAGACTTGATACATGGAATACATTATGGATTTTACTTTCTTCAGGAAACTCAAGCTCGTAAGCCACCTCTCCAACCTTTCTGATTATTTTGTAAGGACCATAAAAGCGTGGCTTCAGTTTTTTTGCCCCCTTTTTCTTGAGTGATGATTGTCTGTCTATAAGGTTGTTGCCACAAGTACACCAAGTCACCTACTTAAAAACTGTGCTCGATCTTGTACCCGTTTGCATACAAATTTTGTCGGTTCTATGTTGCCTGTAGATCTTCTTTAAGCATTTTGAGAATATCCTAGCTGTCCTGGATCCAATCTTTTGCTTTAGGCACTCTATTGTCTCCAAAGACTAAGTCCGCAAAATTTAATGCCTCGTATTCGTACAGTGCCTTAAAAGGAGTCATCCCAATAGACATATGGTGTGTAGTATTATAGTAGTATTCTCCAAGATGTAACCATTTGATCCATGTCCTCTTTTGCCTTGCTACATAATTCCTTAAGTACCCTTTGATCCATTTGTTGACTATTTCTTTTTGTCCGTCGCTCTGGGGGTGATAGCTCGTGCTCGTAGTTAGCTCTATCCCCACCAACCTGAAAAGGTCATGCCAAAATGCACTAGTGAACTTGTTGTTTCTGTCATTGATTATGGTTTTTGGTAGTCCATGTAATCTGAATACTTCTCTGGAAATAACTTGTCACTTGTGATGCTGAGTAGTCTGATGGAATGACAAAGAAATGGGCGAACTTAGTCAGTCTATCCACCACTACATATAAGCAATCTCCTCCTTGTACCTTAGGAAATTTTGTAATGAAATCCATCGAGATGCTCTCCCATTTCTGCTCGGGTATGGGTAACGACTGAAGTAGTTCTACTGGATGAGTGTGTTCTACCTCATTCTGTTGGCAAGAATTGCACTCCTTGACATGCTGCATCACGTCCTCCTTGAGACCCTTCCAGGAGAACCTTTCTATGATATGTCTGTAAGTCTTTAAGAAACTTTGATGTCCTGACAGGGGCGAATCATGTGAAGCTTGCAAGATCTTTTCTTTAAGGTGGATTCTAGGACTAAGTAGATCTTATTTTTGTAGTAAATGATATCATTGATCTCCCTGTATCTGTCGTCCTGTATTTTCCCATATAGAAACTCACAAGTGAGTTTATTCTTAGAATATTCAACCAAAAGATGAGACTTCCAGTCTGTAGATACGCTCATGAGAGATACAGTAGCTGACCGCTTGGATAATGCATATGTTATCACATTGTTCTTTTCTTTCACATATTCAATCTCAAAGTCATAAGCTTGGACCTTGCTGACCCATTTTTGTTCTCGCTCATTTAATTATTTTATGCTCCAAAAAATACCTGAGCCTGTTGTGATCTGTCTTGATTTTGAACCTGCTCCCCACCAAATATTGCATGAGTTTTGTGAAGGCATGTAAGATTACTAACATTTCTTTATCATAAATGGATAGTGGCGTTCATAATCTTTGAGCTTTCTACTTTCAAAGGCGATCGAATGGTGATTCTGCTTCAATTCTTCTCCAATGCCCTCTCCTGAAGCATCACATTCTAAGACAAATGGCTGAGTGAAATTGGGTAAAGCCAAAATGGGACATGAACTCATAATCTTCTTTATTTTCTCAAATGTTTGTTGTGCCTCATCTGTCCAATTGAATGCTCCCTTTTTGGTAAGATTGGTGAGTGGCGTTGTCAACTGTGAAAACCCTTTAACATATCTTTTGTAATAAGTGCAAAGGCCCCCAAACCCCTTCAATTCTGTCGCATTTTTTGGTGTATGCCAATCTAGAATAACTCTAATTTTTTCCATATGAACTTGTACTCCATTGGCTCTTATGACATGCCCTAAATATAACATCTCTTGCATACCGAATTCACATTTTGACATTTTGGCATATAAGGAATATTCTTCTAGGATCCCTAACACTTCATCTAAGTGTCTCAAATGCTCTTCCCATGTTTTATTGTATATTAAAATATCATCAAAGAACACTAGTAAAAACTTACGCAACTGAGTCTTTAAAGTACGATTAATGCAGGATTGGAAAGTTGTTGGAGCATTTGTAAGTCCGAAAGGCATGACTAGAAACTCATAATGTCTGTAGTGGCAATAGAATGCTGTCTTGGCAATGTCTTGATCCCTTACCCGAATCTGATGGCACCCCGATCGAAGGTCAATTTTAGAAAAGTACTTTGCCCCTTGTAGCTAATCTGTCAACTCATCAATTCTGGGAATGGGGTACCTGTTCTTGATGGTTTTCTTGTTAAGTGCCCTGTAATTGATGCACATCCGTAATGTGCCATCCTTCTTTTTCACCAATACCACAAAGGATGCAAATGGGCTGGAACTTGGGCGTATGTAACCCAACTCAAGTAACTCTTTAAATGTACTTTCTATTTCATCTCTATCCCTTTTTGGATGCCTGTAAGGAGTGGTGATAATTACTTGGGTCCCCTCCTCTAGCTCAATGATATGCTCGAACCCTCTGTCGGGTGGTCTACCTGCTGGAAGATCTCTGAATACTTTCTCATGCTTTTGTAGCAATGCCTGGATGTCCGTGGGGTGCTGTGTGTTGCTATCTGGAGGTTTCTGAAAAGTGACGAAACAATCGGCTTCCTGTTACCACCTAAGTTGTACTTAGTGGTTTTTATCAAGTGAGCCTGGTGAACCGGACAAAGATGATTTGTTTGGACTTCAGAAGACCTTCAGAATTGCTTCTGGGAAGTGCTTGTTGTACTATATCACATGTTCATAGCCCATAGGGGAGTTGTAATAAAATGTTATAGCATGATAGTGTTTGTAAAAGACTCGGTCTCTTGGACTTTATTTGTCAATCCGATCAGCCCAGGGTGTTTTTTCCCTTGGGGTTATTATTGGTTGTTGAATAAACGACTGATAATTTTTGAGTTTTTCACTCAATACCTTCAAAGTTGGGGTGGTTGGCTTGGCATTTAGGCCTATTGAGGTTATTAGAGTCTATGTGTCAATGTATAAACATTCTAGGCATCATGGTTGAGTCATATGAACATGTCCAAGTCCCCCTAGGTTTTAATTTTTTTTTAATTTTTTAATTTTTTTTAATTTTAATTTTTTCACAAAACTTAGGCTATTTTTTAACAGTCTAATTGAAAAAATTGGTTTTGTAATAAAAGTGGGCTCGGAAATCAGTTTCAGTCATGGGGGTGCTTATTTTCAAGCTAAGACCACCATGTAAACCCATAAACCCACTTTTTCTATGTTTTGAGTGATTTGTCCATCACTTAGGTCAAAAATCCCTAAAAATCAAATATTGATTATTTAATTGATGAATTAATTAAATAATGGAGAAAACCCCAAATCCTAAATCATTGGGATTTGCTCTGATTTGATTGAAGTCAGTCTCATCGGCTTGGGATTGACTGGATCTGACAATTCCTTGACTGAAGGAGCTGATCTGGACTGAACAGAGGGTACATTAATGCATGTAATCTTGGGAATTGCGCCCTCCCTCTCTCCTCCACACGTGTGGGCTCATCTGGATGAGTTTTGGTGGATGCTTCAATTAGCAAGTTGAGGTGTCAGTCAGATTAGCTCTCCGATTGACAGTTGCACTCAGTGAGACTCAGATTAGACTCAAATCAGGCTCAGATTCACTCCACATGCAGCTGCAGTCTTTCTCTCCTTGGGATTTGCAGGCCCCTGGGCTAGATCTCCTGTTTTTGCTATAAATAAAGCACATATTACCTCTTCCAAGCTAGTTAGAACTGGGATTGAGGTGTTGTTGCTATTGTATTGTTGTTATTGTTCATTTGAAATAAAGAGAAGCTTTGGAGGCAAGACGGTGTCATGTTATTGTGTGTGTGGATGAGCATTGCCATGTTTTACTGAGGTAACCTGTATCTATGTTCATAATTTGCTGATTGTTTGTGGATTCATTGCAAAAGATTGATAATAACTTTATTATGATCTTGATAGGAAAGGGGTTTGTTATTAAGTTTATTGGCCATCTCTTTCCTTTTGATGCATGTTTAGAGATCTAGATTCAACATGTTTTATAAGTTTATATGCATGCTATTCTGAAATCTCTGTTTATGTATTAACCGGATCTCACAAGCATTTTGGCAAGTCTTTGGATTCAGTTGCAGGTTCCTAGCTTCGAGAGGGTGCTGATCTAGTTTGCTTCCTCACTTTCTCCAAAACTTTCTCAAAGGCATAGTCCCTCGACATTCCACCGAAAAGCTCCACGGTTGATCTTCAAGGCTTCCAGCACTCTTTCTCTCTCTTTCTCCTTATAAAATCCAATTCTTACCTGGTTACTTTGGTTACAAGCTTTGTTATCATTTAGATCTGTCATATTAAAGTAAAACTTACATAGATCTACTATTTCAAAGTTCATAATCTAGATCTCATTTCTAAAATGTTTCATTAAGCATTCTAGTTCTAGTTCAGGGAAATCGTCCGTTTTGCATGGCAATTTAAAGAAAATCCATAGGTTGCATGCATTAGATTTCTGTTTCTGTTTTGAAAAGATTAAATCCAACAATCAGTGCATATCTCATTGGCTGCCCAAACAGCAAGCCAAGATCCCAAAGAAAGCTTGCTTTCTTTGGTTCCTTTTCACTGTTTTAGCTAGTGTTAACTTAGTTTTGTTTGGTTTAAAGTAGGCTGACCCAAAGGTACTTTCAAAGTGCTTTTGGGCATATTTCATTCTAACATGCTTGCTGTCTTTTAGCAGGCATAACAGAAAGAAGAGAAGCTGCTGTTCGAAAGTGGCTTTGGGATCGTTCAAATCCCCCAGGGGGCTCCCCTTTGATTGTAAATTTTAAATTTTGGGAAAGTTGTAAGATCTTGGTTTCATCCTATATAAGAACCATGAGGATTCAGATCATTTTACTGATATTTTAACAACAGATAATAGAAGTTTTCTCTAAATAGGCTCTTTCGAGCCCATTCCCCATCCCCCTGGGGGGATTCGTGCCTTTTTTGTTATTTTTCGCATTGTCTTATTTCTGTTCGCTTGAGATTAGTTTCATTCATGCAGAACAACATGCTTTGATTACTTTATCATATATTCCACATTTCAGTATCAAAGTAACTTGAATACTTACCCCACGACTTCCCGATTGACACGCAAGGGGAAAGAGATGCGTGGTAGGAATAATTAGAAAACTTGTGATTTGTTTATGCTTGCTGCTTATCATTAATTTCTGTAAGTAATTGTTCTAAAATCAACCCCCTCCTTGATTCCCCGATTGAGGTCCACTTGGACCGAAAGAGGTTCCTGGAGGGTTTTTCTTTCTAAGAAAACACATCCTTTAAAACTCACTAAAATTGACAAGACTCCGGTGTGTATGCTCTGCACTTTGCTGCGGTTCGTCCAATCAGTCAAGCTGCATCAAAAGCAACGTGAGTGATTAGTTTAATTAGTCTTCACCTTCCCCAATCAACCACCATTAGGCGAAAATCCAACGCCTCGATCAAACCGTAAGCGGTGGCGAAATACCCAAAGGAAATGGGAACTCTTGAAAAATGACCTCGAGGCGTCGATCTCTGTTACACCTTCGGGTGCATTATGAACAACTGTCTCGGAGACTCCATTCAGCCCACATATTCCTTGCGGGTAGCCGTGAAGGTTTAGTTTTGGACATACTCCAAGTACCCTCGGGTATATCTGGAGTCCCCCCCTCGCCTAATTTTAATCAACTCATATTTCACATTAACTTAAAACGTACCAAGAGGCAATCGCAAAACATTCACTCCAAGCACATGCAAGTACATTGATTATTTTATGACTCCATTTTAAGGCACTGGCTATTTTCTTTCTATATATATATATTGTGTCTCAGCATTGTGCTTTCGTGCACTCATTTTTTATCTTGTCATCTATGGTTGTTTATGGTTAAATTTCAAACTCCTAAGTAACTCATTCAGTTTAACATCACCATACTAAATAATTTTGCCTTAGTAACTTAATAGGCTCTACCCCCCCTTGGCTTCGTTAGGAGTTGAGCCTAAACGGAGGAGTCAAGAACAAGGTGACAGCCTTGACTTGAGACTTGCCCCCAAGGACACACCTAGTGGCTTGAAGATTTCTGCCCCCCCACCCCCCAGGTGTGTGAAAGGCGACAACACTTCCCACTCTATGTCTCCCTGTTTGAGCATTGCCTCCATCCTCTATGGTGATATTGGATTGGGGGGGTAAGTGTTCATGCCCCTCAAGACTACCTCCTTGCCATCCTGTACTTGAAATTCCATCTCCATGGTCCGATAATTAGTAGTATACTTTCATATAAAATAGAGCCATTGAACCCCTAGTGCTACATTTGTATCTGCTACATTGACCACATAGAAAGGGTCTGTCATATTGTAGTTCCTAGTGTGACATTTAGTTTGGGAATCCAATGGGTGCACTCCATGTTGTTATTACCTGCTACTGCTATTGTGAACCCCTCGAACTCCTCTATCTGGATGCACCACCTAGCTACCCATGCAACATTTATAACGTTTTGGGTTGCCCCACCATCATTCAACACACCTACCTTGTGGCCTTGTATTATTCCTCACAACTCAGTGAGTATGAAATCTGGCTCCACCCGACAATATATCAATAACGCCACCCGTGGCCTCTCCTTGGAGTGACTCCTTTGCTGCTCCCTGCTCAGGCTTAGTCTCAGTCTCGTCCTCCCCACTATCTGAATAGACCTCTATATAATGCGCTTTAGTTTTCCCTGCTCATCTGTGGCCGGGGACCCATGGTTCTTGAGAAGTAAAGCACAGTTTCTTTCTTCTGAGTTCCTTCTTAGTATCATCATCCATCCAATTCTTTTTTGGCCATTCTTGCTGGAAGGGTTTCTTTTCTTTGTCTTTACTTGGGAGATTTGTCTTAGTAGGAAATCTATTCTTTGGAACTGAATCTTGCAAGTCTTTTGTTCTGCTGATGGCATCTTGTAAAGTGGATGGTTTGTAGGCTTTCACCAACCCACGTAAAGGCTCGGTTAAGGCTTATGTAAATAACATAACCAATTTGCTCTCTGAAACATTGGTCACCATGATTGCCACTTGCTAAAACTCTGAGATGAAGGTCTCTGCATTACCGGCCTGTTTGAGCTGAGCTAGCTCTCTGAAATGTATCTTAGGGTTCCTCTTATCAAAGCGCTCCATGAGCCTCTATGTGAAATCACTATACGAAGAGATGTTGTGACCTAGTGTCACTAGCCCGTGGTACCACCACTCATGGGCTTCTTTGTCCAAATGTAAGGTAGTCAATTTAATGGCATCAACCTCTGTCATAGGGTTTAGTTGGAAATAGGTATCCAACTTTTGTACCCATATTCTCGTCGAACTGCTGTGAGATCCATCAAAATTGGGGATGGTCAACTTTCCTACTGTCTTCTGAAATTCATAGTTCTGATTAAATCCTCTGTTAAAACCACTCGGTCTGTTCTTGCTTTTCATATTGCAAAAGTTAGAAATTGACATAGCTGGATGAAAGTCATCTCCCAAATCCCTATATTCTTGTAAATATGCCTTGAATGGTTCACTCGGTTCAACTGGTATAATTGGTCCTGCAGTGGGATGTTCCAAAAACTGAGGCATGGTAGGTCTAGAAGGCTTGTTGTATATATGAGGTGTGTGCTGCATATTTGTATATTCATGTCTCCCACTGTTGGTGGTGGATACCCTGTCTCCCGATCGGACTTGTAGCTTATTCTGGTCTTGCTCCGGTTTAATAACCAACCTGTTTATGGCCTGTAACATCTCTTTTTGTCCCTTGGCCAAGTCATTCAAATCACTGGCGAGACTCTGGAATGCCATTCTATCTTCATCTTCCCCTGTTTCGTTGCTTCTATCAGTGACACAAACGCGGACGTGTCAACCTAGTGGTCGGTCATTTTCCATATCAAAGTACGCAACGAAAACAAAAGTGAACACCCACACACTAGAAGAACATAAATAAATGCCAAGGATTTTGGGCTTCTATTAATCTTAAAATTGAAGTTTACATAGACAACTACACTCAGAGTCAATGCTATGTTGCATAATCGAAGCGACTATTACATACAATATTTACAGTTATCTTTTCTTACTAGGGGCAACAACACTAACTCTGCTATATTTGGAAATCTCGTATTTATAACCTTTCTGGTTCGGTACAGTCTTCTTCTAGAATTTCCTCGAGAGTTCCAGGCATTTCACATCTTCCTCATATATCACATGCAACTGCTTCATCTCCTTACGCCACCTGGCTTGCTTCAATTACCACCATAACTCGTTTATTTCTGCAACTACCTCTGCTACAGTGCTATTACTGTTGAGATCGTCGGTTGTATCATCCGTCGGTTGTCGACTCACTACTTTGTTGTCTCCGACTGTTTCTTCCCCACATTGCCTCCTCGTCGGCCTATCCTTCGACTATCTTCTTTCTCGACTGCTTCTTCATTGAGTCGAATGTTCGACTCTCCTGGCGTTGACCACAGATTCTTCCTGTACTAGGGGTCATCATCTCATTCCATAGTCAGTTTTGGTTGACTTCAACTTCAACTACTTGTTAAGGGTCAGGATGCTCCTGCACTATGTTGCACGGGGACTCGTCCCCCCCAAAAGTTTCGGCGTTTCCTGCGTTCCTGCGTTCCGGGGACTTTGGAACTTCTCGGAAACGTCCCCAATTCATCGGGGACTTTGTTGGAGGCTTTGGGACTTATGAGCCGCACCCTAAACGTACCTGTCAAAATTGGGGACTTCTCAAGAATGTCCCTCGACCAATCAGGGACTTCTAGACGTCCCTCAACTTACACAATTAAACTCAACTTGCACAATTAAAAATTAAAAAAACAATTTTTTTTTTAATTATAAACCTAACCTAAACCTCCTCCAATTCCTCTAACCTGCAACCCCCTCCCATTCTCTCTACTCTATCCTACGTTTCTAACCTACACTCCAACTCACTACACCCGCATAACCCTATGGTTTACCCATCACTCCAACACTCTAGCACCTGCATAATCCTCTGCACTATGGTTCTACCCATCACTCTACGTGTCACTACTTGCTAGGTCGGCTCTCGTCTATAGTCCCGTGCACGACTCCCCTATCTATGGCTCCCTTTCCTGCAATCCCACGTGCATCCATCTCAGCTTGAAGAGCACAACTCACGGCCCCTTCTCGAACCTCTGGCTCTCGGCACATGCTCAAAGTTTGAGTTCATGGCTCAACATAGGCTCACACTCACAATGAGTTTTCCCCCTCTAAGCCACAACACCTTGCAAAGCATAGGTATTTCATATTTGTTATCTTACATTTAAAATTTTTTTTTTTGGGTAAAAATCTTAGCACATGCTATTATAGTTTTATAAAAATATAATTTAGTATTTACAAATGTCATTACAAATATAAATTTGGTTGTTCATTGTTAACCCACAATTCATAAATTAAAAGCGAGAGGAAATCTGCGGTGAGAATTTTTCAATTTGACAAGTTTCGAATCTATTAAGCAGGTTCATCCTTAGGAGAACAAGAATCTCACTCTCTTTTGCACTCGGGTAAAGAGTTAGATCCAACGTAGCATATCCCTTCCATGGAGGGCTGCGATTTGGTTGTTCATTGTTAACCCACAGTTCAATAATTAAAAGCGAGAGGAAATCTGTGGTGAGAATTTTTCATTTCGACAAGTTTCAAACCTATTAAGTAGGTTCATCCTTATGAGACCAAGAATCTCACTCTCTTTTGCACTCGGGTAAAGAGTCGGATCCGTCGTAGCATATCCCTTCCATGGAGGGCTGCGATTTGGTTGTTCATTGTTAACCCATAGTTCAATAATTAAAAGCGAGAGGAAATCTACGGTGAGAATTTTTCAATTCGACAAGTTTCGAACCGATTAAGCAGTTTCATCCTCAGGAGACCAAGAATCTCACTCCCTTTTGCACTCGGGTAAAGAGTCGGATCCGTAGTAGCATATCCCTGTTGAATTTTAGCATTAGCATATAACTTAAAAAATTTGCAGATAAACTTAAACAAATCAACAGTGCAGTAAAAACACATTCATCACATCAGCACAATGGACACAAGATTTTTCATTGGGGAAACCTTCAAAGGACAAAACCCCCAAAAGCATTAATATCTCATCTCGTAAATGAGATGACTCAGAAAATTCTTCAAAAAGTTCCTTAATTCCAGATCTGGATTTTTAACCACAGTGATTGTAAAATTTATCAGAAAAATCAGACTAATAATTTTACCCACAATTTCTAGAATTACAAAAATTACCAATTTAGGGCTTTTTTCAGAAAAGTAAATTTCTCTCCTGTCTGCAAAAATCAGATTGCTAGAAAAATCTCAGATTGCCCAAACTGTACCTTCTGTTTGCTGCTTGAAAATTTTCAGGCTGCCCGAACTGTACCTTGCTTGCTGCCCGAAAAATTCTCAGGTTGCTCAAACTGTATCTGAGTTGCCTCATCTGTCTGCAGCTTGCTCGATTTGTCCTTCTTCTGCTCGGCCTGACCTTAACCCTCTCCGGCTGCCTTGTACAGGCCTAGGGCTTCCCGGTAGCCTGTCCAAACCCTCACGGGGTGGCCCGTGGGTTGCCCTAAGGGCTGAGCAACCATCGACTGCTACAACACCCTCACGAGTGAGCCTTGAGGGCTGCTCGGAGGTGCTGTGTGCTAACGGCTACCCTAAGGGTCAGCTCTAGGGCTACTCGAGGGTGTCCCATGAGCCTCGACCCTCACGGGTTGAGCTGCCCGTAACAACAAAGGGCAGTACCTCGGCCCAAAACGGCAAAAACTCAGCCCGTGAGAGAGAAGGAGGAGTTGCCCGAAGTTGTCCTTGGCTGCCCGGAAAAGATGAAGAAGGGCTGTCCAAAAATTCAGATGCTGAAGATGAAGATGACTGTCAAAAACTTGCTGAAGATTAAAACCCTAGATGAGGGTTTGCTGAGAGAAGATGGATGCCCTAGCTGAGGCAAAACAACCTTCTATGGAGCCTTCATAAAAATAGCAGCTTCACCTGTAAAGATCAAAACTTCTATGTGATAATGAGAAGACTTGATCTTCTTTTATATCCTTCATTCACCTATAAAGTGGACCAAAATTAGGAAAGATAAAAATAAAAATATTTTAATCTTTTCTTAATTTCACTTTTACCTTCTTACCAAAAGGTCCTTTTTATTTATCTTTGGCTTTTACCAAAAGTCCTTATTTATCTTTGACTTATACCTTTGGTCCTTTTCCTGTGGTACAAAAGTCCTTATTTATTTTGACTTTTGACTTTGGCCTTTTTCCAAGTGCCCCTGTGGTCATTACCTATGGTCCTTTTTGATTCCAAAAGTACATAATCATAAACCAAGAGAGTTATTAATGCTTTTATCTCACACATTGTGTGACACCTAAATCTGGTACTAGGGTAACTTGACCAAGGGTAGCTAATCCTTGGAGAAGCACACCAAGCCCATAGATCAAGGGTCAGAGTGTCACACATGCCCAGACCCAGTCTAGGGCTTACAGTGTCTTCATTTTCCAAGAGAATGGCTACTCAGAACTAAGCTGAGTCTACCGGTCCTAGACTGCTCTACATTGTGGTCTCAGACCAGATGTCTATTCAACACAAGGTTGAGTCTACCCAGGGTAGAGCTCGGTCTATATCATGGTCCCAGACCAGATATCTACCATTCAACAGAATGGTCACTCAACACTGGGTTGAGTCTTCACCGTGGTCCCGGACCAGGTGGTCCCATTCTCCTAAGAGAAGGGCTCTCGATGTTGCTCAGAAAAATCAACACTCCCTCTCAGCGAGAGAGGCATTCTCTGCCATACCAAGCTTGTCATGAAAGTACACGAACTTTGATGCTGTCAGAGGCTTGGTCAAGATATCTGCAATCTGTTCATCTGTACGAATGTATTGCAACTTCAGAGCACCTCTCTGCACCAGGTCTCTGATGAAATGATATCTCATTTCAATGTGTTTCGATCTGTCATGAAACACTGGATTCTCTGAAAGCTTTATGCAACTCTGATTATCGCAATGGATGATCGTTGAGTCAAGCTTTCCCTCGAACAGATCAGATAACAACTTTCTGAGCCAAACTGCTTCCTTGCAGGCATTGCTTGCAACAATATATTCTGCCTCAGTTGTACTCTGAGCTATGGAACCCTGCTTCTTGCTGGACCAAGAGATCATTGCTGATCCCATACTGAAGCAATAACCATAGGTACTTTTCCGGTCAATTGCACTGCTAGCCCAATCTGAATCTGAATATCCAGATAACAATACTCTACTACTGGAAGTATACCTGAGTCCATATGTGATAGTACCTCGCACATATCTGAGTGCACGTTTTGCAACTACCAAGTGTATGTGCTTCGGATCTGACATAAACTGACTCATTGCATTCATTGTGTAGCATATGTCGGGTCTCCTATGCACGAGATACATCAGGGAACCAATGAGCTGTTTGTATAGAGTTGAGTCCACACTCTGTGAACTAGAGGCTGAATCCCGCAACTTTGTCAAGTTGGTAGTCCTTGGTACGCTCATGGACTTGCAGTCCTGCATCCCAAATCTCTGCAAGATATCCATTGCATACATCCCTTGTGTCAAGAAGATCTCACCTGGCTTTTGCCAGACTTCTAAGCCAAGGAAGTAATGCATCAATCCGAGATCTTTCATCTTGAATTCAGAGGTAAGCTCCCTCTTACACTGGTCTATCAACTGTTTGTCACCTGTAAGAAACAAGTCATCTACATATAGAACAACTATCAAGACATGATTATGAACAATTTTAAAGTACAAGTTAGAATCAACTGTACTTTCGGAAAACCCCAAACTATGGAGAAATCCATCCATCCTGGCATACCAAACTCTCGGAGCCTGTTTCAGTCCATACAAGGCTTTCTTCAGTTTACATACATGGGTCTTCTTCCCATGAGTAACGAAGCCTTCAGGTTGTTCAATATAAACTTTTTCCTCAATCTTACCATTGAGAAAGGCTGTCTTTACATCCATCTGATGTAACTTCCATCCGAAAACTATAGCAAGTGAAATGATGGTTCTGATGGTAGTGTACCTGGCAACATGAGCAAATGTCTCGTCATAGTCAATGCCTTCTTTCTAAGTGAAGCCACAAGCTACGAATCTGGCTTTATACTTCTCCACACTGCCATCTACAGCATGCTTGATCTTATAAAGCCATTTGGAAGTCACTACTGACTTTCCTGCAGGTCTGGGAACAACTTCCCAAACATCATTTTTCATGATTGATTTATGCTCTTCAATCATGGCATCAACCCATACCTGTTTACTTGTAGCATCTTCGTATGATGAAGGTTTTGAACTGATAAGTTGACCCATGAGATTGGAGTACTTATGTGGTCTTATGCTTTCTCTGAAAGTCTCGGGAGGAGCTTTATGCTTCTCGGCTTCTTGTACCATCTCTCGATACCAAGTAGGTCTCCTTTTGGAAGGAAGAACTTCAAGTAGTTCTTCTAGTGGACTTTCAATGTTCTCAGGAACATCTAGAATTTAATCATGATCAAATTCCTCTTCCTCCCTCTGAATTTCTGAATTTGGAAACTTAAGTGGAGCAACTGCATCTTCCGGTGAAAGCTCTAGTGTTTTACGAAACACAGCTTCCTCATGGAAGATCACATCTCTGCTGACCTCAATGTGCCTCTGTCCAGGTATATATACTCGATAAGCCTTAGAGCAATCACTATATCCAACAAAGATACCTTTCTTACCGGAGGGCTCTAGCTTAGCCCTCTTCTCTTTTGGCACATGAACATACACAGGAATACCGAATATCGTCATGTGATCTACTGCAGGTTTCTTCTTGGTCAAGACTTCTTCAATAGTCTTCTCACCCAAGATAGCATGTGGGCTTCTGTTCTGAATGTATACTGCAGTTCCGGTAGCTTCAGCCCATAAAGACAAAGGAAGATCTAGATCAGTGATCATGGCTTTAGCAACCTCACAGATTGTTCTATTCCTCTTTTCTGCAACCCCATTCTGCCGAGGGTTGTAAGGCACTGTCAGCTCTTTCTTGATTCCTGCTTCTCGACAAAAATCATCAAACTCATTAGATTCATACTCACCTCCGTTATCTGATCTCAAGATACGGATGTGTCTGCCAGTCTTATTTTCAATCAGTGTCTTGAACTATTTGAAGTTGTCAAAGGTTTCACTCTTGGCCTTAAGGAAGTAAATCCAAGACTTTCGAGAGTAGTCATTAATAAACAAGACATAATATAAACACCCACTCAAGGAGGGTAAAGACATGGGCCCACAAATGTCAGAATGAATCAAATCCAAAATGCCTTTAGATCTAATCTTGCTTATGGGGAAGGATTTCTTAGTGTTCTTACCTAGAGCACATCCTTTACAGATTCCTTCATGTTTTGGAGAAACTTCTGGCATACCTGTGACCATCTTCTGCAATCTTGGGAGAGATGTGTAGTGAAGGTGTCCAAACCTTCTATGCCAAAGTTCACAAGGATCAATTGTGTGATGTACCAAGGCATGAGTGGAAACTTTGGAGGCCTTGTAGAGGTCTCCCTCTCGAACCCCAATCTGAACTGCTGAGTCTAGATATGTGTCTTTTTCCCATAAAAAGGCCTTCTTGTCCATAAACAGGACTCTGTGGCCCTTGTCTTCTAAACCAACAACAGATAAAAGATTTTGCTTTAAACTAGGAACATAAAGAATATCATCAAGATGAAGAACCGTACTTGAGACAAGTTGAAGTGAAGTTGAGCCAACTCCTTCAATCTTGTAAGTGGAGTCATCTCCAAGTTCTACCTGAGTGGTGAACTTCTTCTTTCTATAATTGGTGAGGGTACCACGGTTACCTGTTATGTGCCTGGAGGCACCACTGTCCACCAACCAAGAAGTGGAGAAAGCTGAGAAAGAACCAGTGAGAGCAGAAATCAAATAGTACTCTCTTTTAGGCTCATCAGTTTTATTAGCCTTGGTTTTCTTCTTCTTCTTTGGTTCTTCATCTTCTTCTTCTTCTGCTTCTGCAGCAGATGCTTGAAACCTTCTCTTGGGTTTCTTCTTGTTCTACCTGTAGTCTCTAGCACAATGTCCAAACTTCTGACAAGTATAACATTCAATCTTAGACATGTCAGAGAACTTACCCTTAGGTTTCTTACCCTTATTTTGCTAAGGGAAGGGCTTCTTGAACTTCTTTGTCTTTGCTGCAAGTGCAAGGTTGTTTTCCTTGGTTACCTTGCCAGAGTTCCTTCCTTCTTCTTCTATGCAATTATGCCAAAGCCTTTCAAAGGTTGGTTGATTCTCTCGTCCACAGACGGATGCCATGAAGGTTTCCCAAGAGCTTGGGAGACCATCAACTACTGTTTGCACAAGATCATCATCATCAACAGCAATACCAATAACAATGAGTTGATCTCTTACATGTTTAATCTTGGTGAAGAAGGAACCAACGCTTTCATCTTTGTTCAGCTTCAAAGTTCATAGCCTCTTCTTCAAGACTTTCTTTTGACTGGGAGCCTTCTTTTCATAAAGGTTTACCAATGTATCATAACATTTTTTAGAAGTCTTCAAAGATGTGATGTTAGGCATCAATTCTTCTTTGATAGAATCATAAATGACTCTTCTAGCCTTACCTTGCTTCCTCTTGTAGGCAAGCCTACCAGCATTTGTAGTTGGCTCTTCTGTGACATTAAGAACAATGTCATCCAAGTCATTTTCATCTAGAATAGCTGTCAACTTGGCCTTCTAGTAATTGAAGTTTGTTGAACCATAGAGCTTCTTTTTCGGTTTGAAGCCATTGATGGCCATCTTTGTCATTTATCCAAATGTTAGATCTGCAAATCTTATTTCAAGATCTAGTGAAAAACAACAACAGTGTCCCTTTATTGTGTTTTCACATGCTAAGCTCTAATACCATGTTGAATTTTAGCATTAGAATATAACTTAAAAAATTTGCAGATAAACTTAAATAAATCAACAGTGCAGTAAAAACACATTCATCACATCAACACAATGGACATAAGATTTTTAATTGGGGAAACCTTCAAAGGACAAAAACCCCAAAAGCATTAATAACTCATTAAATGAGATGACTCAGAAAATTATTGAAAGAGTTCCTCAAATCCAGATCTGGATTTTTACCCACAATAACTATAAAATTTATCAAAAAAATCAGACTGATAATTTTACCTATAATTTCCAGAATTGCAAAAATTACCAAATTAGGGCTTTTTCAGAAAAGTAAATTTTTCTCTCTCCTGTTTGCAAAACTTAGACTGCTAGAAAAATCTTAGATTGCCCAAACTATACCTTCTGTCTGCTGCCCGAAAATTTTCAGGCTGCCCAAACTGTACCTTGCTTGCTGCCCGAAAAATTCTCAGGCTGCCCGAACTATATCCGAGCTGCCCGATCTGTTTGCAGCCTGCTCGATCCATCCTTCTCCTGCCCGACCTGACCTTCACCCTCTCCGGCTGCCTTGTATAGGCCTAGGTCTGCCCGACAACGTGTCCAAACCCTCACGGGCTGGCCCGTGGGTTGCCTTGAGGGCTGAGCAGCCACCAACTGCTACAACACCCTCACGGGTGAGCCTTGAGGGCTGCTCGAAGGTGCTGTGTGCTCACGGCTACCCTAAGGGTCACCTCTAGGGCTACCTGAGGGTGCCCAATGAGCCTCGGCCCTCACGGGTTGAGCTGCCCGTAAAAGCAAAGGGCAGTACCCCGGCCCAAAACAACAAAAACTCAGCCCGTGAGAGAGAAGAAGGAGCTGCCCGAAGTTGTCCTTGGCTGCCCGAAAAAGATGAAGAAGGGCTGTCCAAAAATTCAGATGCTGAAGATGAAAATGACTGTCAAAAACTTGCTGAAGATTAAAACCCTAGCTGAGGGTTTGCTGAGAGAAGATGGATGCCCTAGCTGAGGCAAAACAACCTTCTATGGAGCCTTCAGAAAAATAGCAGCTTCACCTGTAAAGATCAAAACTTGTGTGTGATAATGAGAAGACTTGATCTTCTTGTATATCCTTCATTCACTTGTATATTTTAATCTTTTCCTAATTTCACTTTTACCTTCTTACCAAAAGGTCCTTTTTATTTATCTTTGGCTTTTACCAAAAGTCCTTATTTATCTTTGACTTATACCTTTGGTCCTTTTCCTGTGGTACAAAAGTCCTTATTTATTTTGACTTTTGACTTTGGCCTTTTTTCAAGTGCCCCTGTGGTCCTTTTTGATTCCAAAATACATCATCATAAACCAAGAGAGTTATTAATGCTTTTATCTCACACATTGTGTGACACCTAGATCTTGTCCTAGGGTAACTTGACCAAGGGTAGCTAATCCTTGGAGAAGCACACCAAGCCCATAGATCAAAGGTCAGAGTGTCACACATGCCCAGTCCCAGTCTAGGGCTTACAGTGTCTTCATTCTCCAAGAGAATGGCTACTCAGAACTGTGCTGAGTCTACCAGTCCTAGACTGGTCTACATCGTTGTCCTGGACCAGATGTCTACTCAACACAAGGTTGAGTCTACCCAAGGCAGAGTTGAGTCTATATCATGGTCCCAGACTAGATATCTACCATTCAACAGAATGGTCACTCAACACTGGGTCGAGTCTTCACCGTGGTCCCGGACCAGGTGGTCCCATTCTCCTAAGAGAAGGGCTCTCGATGCTGCTCAGAAAAATCAACAATCCCTTCCATGGAGGGCTGTGATTTGGTTGTTCAGTGTTAATCCACAGTTCAATAATTAAAGGCGAGAGGAAATCTGCGGTGAGAATTTTTTAATTCGACAAGTTTCGAACCTATTAAGTAGGTTCATCCTTAGGAGACCAAGAATCTGATCCTGTTGTAAGCTCTAAACATCACCGCTTCAATGAGTAAATCCTGGCTTCTTTTTCCAAAGGGCATACCTTGCTTCTCAATTCAAAATCCCAGAGCATTATAAGCTCTGATACCAAAATAATGGCACCATGTCACCTTGGCACTAATTACCCTTTGATTTTACATCCGTTCACTGTGCATTTCATTCCTTATCATGTTCATACTTGAAAAATATTGGATTCATATCAATATATACACCACCATGTGTAAATTTCTCATGTGCACCAAATTATCAGCTCACCATAAACATTGGGAAACTGCCCATGGTATATAATTTCCATTCATGTTTTTCCTGAAAACGAAATCATCTATAAATAAGGGTTGCCTTCAAATGAAGTTTAACCCAATCAAATGTTTAAAAACAATATATGTTTTAATAACCTATGCATCATGAACCTCATCCCATGGCTGCATACCATTCACTCAAACATTCAATAAATCAACACATGGTTTCATAAAACTGGTTTTCAACCATACTCTCATTTTCTACACCATTTGGCAATCAAGTATATGTGTGCTCTTACCAATACCATAAGATCATTAAGCCAGTGTGCAATCAAACAGATTTACCATTAACTATTAACAGAACCGTGGCATTAAAAAAATCAATCCCAAAGCAAGGTTTTTCAAACCAGTAAACGGTTTCTTAAAAACCATATACTAACTGGGCACACACATGATCATAAGCTGGGCATGTAGTTTTACCAAAAGAATTAACCAATGATTATTGTAATATTTCCTCCAACAACTCTAGATCTCATTGTCTGACAATTTGGAATTCCAGCCTATGTGAATATCCACAATTTTTCAGAAATATAGCAAGTATTGATTCAATGCAACGTCCAGATCAATAAACAAAACAAGTATTAAAACTCATCAACAAATACTCTGCCTCCACGCCCTTTAACTCAACACTTCAAAACTAGATTTGCATGAAACAATTAAAGGCCACATACCTTTCAACCCAGAGTTATAACCTTACCAAGATACGTTTCTATTGAACTGACTTCTCCTTAGTGATTCCATCTTAGAATTTGAGCATGCTTTGATCATATTTTGTTTTATGGATCTTGTCAACGCTTGACCACAAATTTAATTCAGTAATGAATTTGTGTAACGCAAAATACTGATTCAACACACAATGCAGCTCTTGAATTCACGAAATGAATTCGATTCCACTAATTTCCCAACAAGACTTTTTCTATCTGCCTCACACGCAAATAAATCTGCATTTATTAACAAATCTTCTTCTCATTCTGCAGGGTTAACTCACACAGAAACCCAATCTTAATTACATGAATTACTCATTCGTGTTCAACTGCATTTACACAAAGAATCTTTCAAGATATACACGTTTCCTCTAAAACATTTACGCACAATGCTAATCCATAATGACATGAAATCTCATTTCATTCAATAACTCTATACATACACTCTTACTAAGATTCTCGCTTCTGTATTAGCCTGATCTAACAGTATTTGGCCACAACAGTCTAACCCCATAATGCCCATAGGCTTACAAGTAAATAGTTGCATGCAAGTAGTTACAACTCACTAACAAATCTCCTATAAACCTGTAACCTCCTAAAACTTCTAATGTAAACTATCGACATTTACAATAGTTTTACAATGAAAACCCCCTATTGGCAAGTGTCAAGACCCCAGGGCTTGATCATTTAATCCTAACGTCTTAGGAGAGAATATGCTCTTGCATCAGACTCCCACAGTGGAAATTTTTCATGAACTCCTGTTCATGTGTCGTCAATCTTCATCCTCCTGGATCCCATACTTTCTCCTGCAGTCTTGCATTAACTTTGCTTTTGAAATCTTTCACTTTCAAAGTATTCAAGCAATTAATTATCTTATTTTCCTTGCTGTACGTTCTCTTGGAATGTTTCTTCATAAGTTCCCACAGTTCATCCACTTCATTATCCAACTCATCTTCTTGCTTGCAAATGCTGCCCATTTGTGACTGGATCTTCTCTTGTATAAGAGTGCCATAACTCTCATCCCACTCTGTTTCTGTCAACTCAGCAATGCCCTGTTGCATGAGTTGTCTTCTCCACTTAGGTTCATCATACATCTTCCAAAAGATGCTCAAGGCATTGAGCTGCCTTTTCCACTGCTGTCCTTCAATAGATTTACTGTTGTCTTCTTCAGAATCTTTGCTTCTATCTGCATCTTCTTCATGCTGCTGATTATACTTTGCACAATCATCCGCTCTATTGTCTTCCAAGACAAATTACTGCTCAACATCTCTGCACTGTCCCTGAAATTTTAAATTCCTCACTAGGAAATAATTTATGCCCAATTTCTTTTATTGCAGCTTCATATTCATCAACCTCTTTTGAATGTTCACACCTGATTGCACTCATACATAATTTGAACAAATTACAGGAAATATTTTGCTGATTCATACCACATGTAATCTTCTATTTCCTTTTGTGCATAAATTTCTCCTTGAAGTTCTAGACCAGCTTTTTGTTGTTTATGAAATAAAATTTCGTTTTTACGAGAGATTCTTATCTCATTATTCCTCATCTACTTTTCCTTTGTACCTGCATGTTCACATAAATAATTAACTTCAAAAATATCAATTGCAATATCTAACTTTGTGCTTGGCTGATATGAACTTTGTAAGTTTTTTCAACCGTTGTCACTTTGAAATTGTTTGAGACGTCCAATTGTCTTCTCCATCCATCTTGTTTCTCTATGGAAAACTGACTGCCCTGATTTTCAAATTTTTTACATGGACTAAGCTTATTACAACAAACAATTTCCAGATCTTGTTGTTCATTATCAGTCTTTGGTAACTCACCATACTCCCCTTTAGGGCAGAAGGAATTTGTTGTCTCCTCTAGTACACAAGCTCCTGAATTCTCCTTGGCCATCTCCTGAGTTCTTTCATTGTCTTCTAAGACATCTTCTTGGGCAACACTCCTTTGTTGTAGCAGAAATTCTGTGTCTTGACCTTCCTCCTCTTTCTTCATACCGTTGTAATTTATTATTCTGGAACTCATTGTGCCTGGAATCGGTTTACAATCTTCATTTACCTTTGGATTATTCATCGATGCTGCAAAATTACCAATATCTCCGTTCTCCTCTCTAACAGTCTTCAAATCTTGATTGTTGATGTGTACTGCAAGTAAATTCTCCTCTTCTTCTTCTCTGTCTTCTCTTGCTAAAACAAGAAGACCAATATCATTATGCTTATCTAGTTCTGTATCACAATCTTCTTATTCAGCTTCATACTATTGATCTTCGGAGTGAACTTTTCCACCTTTGAATAATACATCTATGAGTTTCTTTTGCTGCAATAGTTCAGAACTATCTTCAATTGAGTGGTACTCATCATCATATCTGACCTTAAGACTGATGAATATGGTTGTCTATGATTGTCATTGATGACAACATTAATGACAAAGGTCAAATTGATGATGGCAAGAGATGACAAAGCACAAAGACTTTGGATGTGGGCACTGGACCACCTAATGAGCCAATTGACCCATTATGTGGTCAATTGGAGATGGCCCTAATACCCTAGATAAATATGTTGTGGACAATGCACATGGCTTGGATGGCATGATGACAAACTTGATGGCTGAGGGCTTGATGAAATAAAGGAACCCTTGGAGATGGTCTAACACCCGCTTGATGGTATGAAGGAACTTAGGAACACATAATGGCTTGATGTTAAAGTTAACAACGGCCATGAGAAGAAGACTTAATGGCCTTGTGAAGAGTTGACATGATGTTGCGACAAAGAAGATAAACACTCTATATACATACATATATTTAATTAAAAATGACGTGGAGACAAAGTGATGAAGTCGGCCCAATTCAAGTCTAAATAAAAAGTTCGAGTTAAAAATAAATTTTTTCTCAAACAAGTTGGCCCAACCTTGAAAGATTAAAATAAAAGATTATTTTAAATAACTTTTGCAATGTCGGCTCAGTAATTTTTTTATTATGGAAAATCACTATAAATAACAGGCTGACATTTTCAAAAGTGAGTGAAGAATTCGGTGGTTAAAAAAGAGTGCTCTGAGGAGAATTTCGGGGGCAGCAGTTGCAGCAAGAACAGCAGATGAATTCGTGGTGAGAGAGCTCTGATTTCGGGACTGTTAATGAGAAGCATTGAAGGCATTTTTGGTTAATATTCTTCTCTGAAAATTTGTGGGTCTCTGAGGCAGCAACAGAGCAGCAGTCCGAATTTATTTTGTCTGATTTTTTAAGTCTTTTTTTTGGATTACAACAGTAATAAAAAGGAGCAGCAGTAAAACATTTTTGTTTATCTCTAATTTTTGGTTGGACTGAAGCAGCTGTTTGATGAGGACATGGACAGTAAAAAGAAGATAGACATACACAATGTTTTTATTGTTGATTTCTGAACAGCAGTAAGGGCAGTTCAGTGATAGGCATATGGGCAGTGCAGTGTTGCGATGCTGCTGGCAGCAGATGACATGAATAGACTCTGATAACATCTGATAAGTAACTTGAGCAGGACATGTGGACAGCAGATCTCTTAATTACTGGACATTAGTAGCATTGACACAACAGACTTCTTGTGGTGCATAAACAATACACCTGAGCAGACCATTGATTGCTTTGACTGTTGACATGAGTGGCATGCAGGACTTTGTATGGACAAATTGAGTCAGGTGTTAGTGCTCATTGTCATAATTGGTTGAGTACTTATATTTGATAGTGAAAACAGAGTATTAATCTGACAGTGACAGGTTACAGACTAGACATTAAGTTGACTTGCTTGATGCTCCTGTAATTGAGTGTACAACAGTTGCTATGATAATGGTTGACAGTACAACAGCTTGATGACAGTGATAGCTTGAAAGTAACATGAGCTTGATGACAATGACAACTACAGCAGATTGACATGGCAGAGTTGGTGAATGTGAGACATGCATGATAATGATAAATGGCGACTGAGCAGTGAAAGGTTGGAATTGAGATGAAGTAGACTACTCACAAGTCATAGCAGAGTTGGTTGAATGAGATGAACTATGATTTAGTGAGTTAAGGTTTGACCTCAGATCTCATGTTGATGATAGTGACAGAGTGACTTAAATATGTGTGTGGGCAGACCTCTTAATGATTTGGCATGAGCTTGAAGTCTTGTGTATTGGCTAAAGTGAGCAAGTGCACTGAACATATTGGAGAACATGTTGATTAAGCTGAGCATGTGAAGTTTGATGATAAAGTTGAGCCTATGGAAATGACATCCATATGATTGGTTGGTGACAAGGATGTAATTTGTATGCAACTACAAGCTGGGTCTTGTAACTATTTTCTTAGTAGGATTTAAGAAAAGGCCAAGCAGAGTCTTGGATTGAAGTAGGTGTTGATTTACCTTACGGTCGGAGCCATTGGAATACAAAAATATAACAAACATTATATCTTGTGTCTCTTGTGCAATGTGTTGATGATTATGCTTTTTATTTGATGAATGTATTGATGCATTGATGAATATGATGTTGAATTGAATGTGAAATGATGACTTAAGTTTTAGGATTTGAAGAAGTGAAAATTTGAAGTAAGTCCAAACTCATTGATTCACCCCTCCCTCTCGGTGAGCCATTGTGTCTAACAAAGACCGTCATCAACCTTCATAACTGCTATAGAAAACTGTCCATGTTCATTTTCTGCATGCATACAACAATTATTAGCTTGAAAAGCAATTCCATTGATTGGAATTCCTTGATATTGCCTTCATGAGGCAACTCTCCATCTTCACTACCTGCATTCACAAAAATTTCATTAGTTTCAAAATCATGAGATCCTTGAATCTCATCAGCTCCTTCATCCTCATCTTCACCAAGGATAGATCCTTGTTCTGGTTCACAGTAGTGAACATTCATCTGTATTGCTCTGAGCCCTTCATTCTTCAATTGAGCATTCAACCCATGCTTCAACTTCACTTGCAACTTATGCCATTGCACTTTACTCTGCAGAATCCATCTACACTTTTTGTCTTCCTCAGTTTTTTAAAGCAGCTCCATTAGTACATGCAGTTGTACTTTCATCTCAGTGTATTCCCTATCAAACTCAACACTCATCCTCTTGTGGCTTACCCCTGAACCTTCCTTATGACCATCAATAGTCATTTCTTTCTCCCTTTGTGAACTTACTCTTGCTCACGGTGATCTGTAGTCAAACCTATGTAACAGGCCTTTTCCATTGACCCGTTACCCAATACCTTACCAAGCCTTCTCCTTAGCCTAGTCTCTTGGTATTTCAATGGTCATCTCACGTAGAACCTCTTTGAGCATTCCTTGCTCTTCCGGTTGCTGCACTTACTTAGCTCACCTCTTTGAGGATTTCACTTTTTCTCTGTTACATCTCTCCTAGTTGTCTTCAATGCCACAACGTTTCTTCCACTGCCACACTTCTCCTTCAGTTGAGAGCCTCCTTGTTCCCTCGATTACAACTTTCAAGTTGTAATCTCCTATCAAAATGTCTTGTCGGTTGCTGCTACCTGCACAATTAGCGATTTTAAAACATTAAGACCATTTACTTGCCAATCTTTAAACAACTCTTCCCAGCTCTATATCTTTTGTTGGAATTATCTTTCGGCTGCAACCCCTCTATTGCAACTTCTCTTACAATTTTCTGCCTGTCTTCCTTCTTCACTGTCCAAAATTTTCAAACTCTGACTTACTCTTTCAAAGAGTATTTCTTCTCAATCTTTCGAGGGTTACTTCCTTGTAACTTAAAGAACACCTCTGTGCTCTTAAATGCTTCTCCTTCTAAGAGCTCAACCTGCAATTATTAATTCTTTGATCAAATCAAATTCAAATGCAAAACCTTTTTTTACCTGTTAGATTCTTCCCAAATCTGATCTTGCTGTAAGCTCTGAACACCACCACTTCAACTAGTAAATCCTGGCTTCTTTTTCCAAAGAGCATACCTTGCTTCTCAATTAAAAATTCTAGAGCATTACAGGCTTTGATAAAAAAATGATGCCACCATGTCACCCTGGCACCAATTATCCTTTTGATATTACATCCAATCACTGTGCATTTCATTCCTTATCATGTTCATACTTGAATATTATTGGACTCATATCAATAAATACACCACCATGTGTAAATTTCTCATGTCCACCAAATTATCAAGCTCACCATAAACGTTGGGAAACTGCGCATGGCATATAATTTCCATTCATGGTTTTCCTGAAAATGAAATCGTCCATAAATAATGATTGCCTTCAATTGAACTTTAACCCAATCAAATTTTTAAAACCAATACATGTTTTAATAACATATGCATCATGAACGTAACGCCATGGCGACATACCATTCACTCAACCATTCAATAAATCAACACATGGTTTCATAAGATCGGTTTTCAACCATTCTCTCATTTTCGACACCATTTGACAATCAAGTATTTGTCTGCTCTTACCAATCCCATAAGATCATTAAGCCAGTGTGCAATCAAATGGATTTACCATTAACTATTAACAAAATCGTGGCATTAAAAAAATCAATCCCAAAGCAGGGTTTTTCAAACCAATCAATGGTTTCTTAAAAAACATATACTAACTGGGCTCACACCTGATCATAAGGTGGGCATGTAGTTTTACCAAAACAATTAACCAATGATTATTGTAATATTTCCTGCAACTATCCAGATCTCATTGCCTAACCATTTGGGATTCCAACCTATGTGAATATTCACAATTTTTCAGAAATTTAGCAATTATTTATTCAATGCTACCTCCAGATCAATAAACAAAATAGGTATTAAAACTCATCAACAAATACTCTGCCTCCACACCCTTCAACTCAACACTTAAAAACTGGATTTGCAAGAAACAATTAAAGGCCACATACCTTTCAACCCAGAGTTATAACCTTACCAAGATACGTTTCTATTGAACCAACTTCTCCTCAACGATTCTAACTCAGAATATGAGCATGCTTTGATCACGTTTTGTTTTATGGATCTTGTCAATGCTTGACCACAAATTTAATTCAACAATGAATTTGCTCAATGCAGAATACTGATTCAACACACGACACTCTTGAATTCACCAAATGTATTCGATTCCACTAATTTTCCAAGAAGATTTTTTTTATCTGCCTCACATGCACATAAATCTGCATATGTTAACAAATATCCTCATTTTGCAGGGTAAGCTCACACAGAAACCCAAACTTAAGTACATGAACTACTCATTCGAGTTCAACTGCATTTACACAGAGAATCTTTCAAGATATACATAATTCCTCTAAAACATTTGCGCATAGCGCTAATCCATAATGACATGAATTCTCATTTCATGCAATAACTCTATACATACACTATTACTAAGATTCTCACTTCTCTATTGGCCTGATCTAACAATACTTGGCCACAACAGTCTAACCCGATAATGCCCGTAGGATTACAATTTAATAGTTGCATGCAAGTAGTCACAACTCACTAACAAACCTCCTACAAACCTGTAGCTGCTTCTAAGAATAGAAATTCCACCCTATCCTATTTAATGATTCATATAAACTTGAACATCCCCGAATTCTGTTAACCAACTGCAGATTCGCTACAATGGCTCATCCTTTATTAACACTCATCATGTAACTAAATCTTCTAAAACTTCTAATGTAAACTATGGACATTTAAAACCCCCTCATGGCAAGTGTCAAGACCTCAAGGCTTGATCATTTAATTCCTAAGTTGCCAAGAAACTTGGGTACAGGTACGGGTACAGGGACGCCACTTTTTGAAAATGGGTACTTGGGTACGTCGGGGGAACTGTATATATATATGTCATGGTCACATCATACATGCATTTAGATTTCTTCATAAAATATGAATCATGATTCATAATTATAAATTTGATGATTATTTGAACAATGATCATTCAGATTGAAAATTTGAAACATAAAATTTGATAAATCATAGACTCAGTAGATATCAATTGGAAGACTGGAAATGACATAAAATTTGATAAATGATTGTACCAAGCAGCTGTAACAGACGATCAAACTCAGACATGAAGGTGCACTTGAAATCTTATTTTAACACCTATTTGTACTACTGTTACAGGCAATAAAAAATTGCAAATTGCCAAATATATTCCTGTGTTGATGTGAGTGTATTTCTCAGTATTAAATACATTTGTATATATTTTATGTGCACATTTGGTAGCCAAATTATGTTACATGAGTTCTAAACACAAAACCATAAAAACATTCATTGTAAATCAATGTAAAATCAATCTACTAGATTTGGACAATATTCAGTGGAATTTGAATAGTGTTGCAAAGTGTTTGACATATGTCCTGTACTAGACTCCATACATAGTTAGCAAAAAATTAGTTCAGATTTGGTGGGGGTCATTACATTTTCCCCAATGGATTGCATTATATTGAGTCGGTCGTACCCCCGGAGTACCCAAACATGGGGTATGAAGTACCCAAACACGAGGTACGACGTACCATTTCGCCTATAAGTACCCCTTTTTTATAACAGACTCTCGGGTACGTGGACCCAGTATGGGGTATGACAGGAGATGTACCCTACGAGTACCCAAGTACCTGGTACGAGTATGTGTACCCTACCCCCGGGTATAGGTGCCCTGGCTACATAGTTTAATTCTAATGTCTTAGGAGAGAATATGCTCCTGCATCAATGCACCAAAAGGCTTGGAGCAAAATACAATAAAAAAAACTCAGTCAAGTCTCTTTGGATTTATTTTCCCTGTCTAGAAGAATACATTTGATCTCCTTAGGTAGTGGTTCTTGCTAGCTTTCCTTGATAAAAAACATTCTACTTGTATTTATCTCTGACATAGCTGATAATTATCTCTATTTGTATATCATTCCTCGTCCAATATCTCTTATATTATCTATCCAAAAGAAGCTGTCATTGCATGTTCATTACAAGGACAAAAGAACTATTGACTCAATCCTAAAAGAGTCTAGTTGTTTTCCCCTCAAAGTATCTTGTGCTTTTTGTCACCTTAGGGTGATTGCTTTTTTTAGACAATTATCATTTATCTTACTTGCTTTGGATTTTTGACAATTTATCTATTTGCGTGAGCACTTCCTATTGTTACTGTTCATTTGCGACATTCTTATTGTTACTGTTCATTTGTGACATTCTTATTGTTATTGTTAGGGCACTTCCTATTGTTACTGTTCATTTGTGACATTCTTATTCATTTGGTCTTTGATGAAGTACCTGTTATCCAACTAAGTTGCGCTTAGTTGGATTTCCAGTGATCCACCCAGTTGTGAACAAGTCCCTTGTTCATTATCAGTGCTCAGAAGTTCAGAAGACCTTTGGCTTTTAGGGCCAATTTTTGGCCCCTTTATAATTTTTTGCATGTTCATATCTTGTGGAGAAATTGTAATAGGTTGACGTAGCATAATGACTTTTTGTCAAAGGCTTGGCCAACTTAGACTTAGCTATCAATGCGATACTCTAGTGTGTTTTTTTCTTGTTAATTATATGTTGCTTGTCAACGGCATATAATTTTCGAGTTTTTCACTCAAACTTCCAAAGCTTGAATTTTCGCCTTGGTGGTTAGGCCTTAGGAGTTTATTAAGGTCTAAAGTGTCTATGTATATTACTATGCTAGTCATCAATATTGAGTCATATGAACATGTACTAGGTCCCCCTTAGTTTTTTTTTAAAATTTCTGAGAACGATTTTTTTTTGTAAAACAGGTCAATTTTTTAACAAGTTAAATGTACAAATTCAAAGTGCTATAAAAGTGTGGCTAGGGGGCCAAATTTTCCATGGGGGTGCTTGTTTTCTAACTCAGAGCACCCACTATACCCCAAGACTCACATTCCTAAGCATTTGAGTGATTATTTATCACTTGAATAATTTTCTCTCGAAAAAAGCCAAAAAGTGTCTAATAATCGGGAAAAAAGGCAAACAATCAAATTCCTAAATCAGTGGAAACTTGTCCCAGAAATGTTCTAGTCAATTGGCAGTGGTGTCACGTGATTGTTTAAGCAGATCGGAGGAGGATTGGGATCATATCCCATCAAATTTCAAGAGGGCAAGTTCTCTTCACTTCATGTAGGCGTATATCTCCTTCATGGGGGCATTCAATTATTGGAGGGGTGATAATCCCCATGAGGGGCACACTCTTTTGAGAGGTGGCTCCCTCCTCTTCAATTAAACTCACTCTCAATACCTCACCTCTCTCCTTTATGTGCCCTCTACTCTTCAGTTAGCTCCCAGTCAGGGAATGTTAGGGAATGCGCCTCCCTCTCATCTTTTGCTATTTAAGCAGTGCTTTGGCTCCTCATCTCTCATGGTCAGAGGATCGAAGGTTTTTCCCAAGCTTTAAAGATTTGTATTGTAATTCTTTTGTTGATGAATAGAAAGACATGGGAGGTCCATGGTGTGTTGCATTAGTGTGTGGATGCGTATTGCCATTGGTATATGAGGTAACTGTATTGTTGCTATTTTGCTTTTCTTCTTGTTGTGATTTATTTTGCCTTGGAGACAGTTGCTACCAACTTATAGGGTAAATGATTCTAGTTTGATTTTATTTACTATCTTTCTGCTCATAGAGATCTAGAAGTAGCATGCCGTAGTCAATTATACTTCATGCTCTTTTAAATTCTGTTTGTAGAAGTGTCGGATTTAATCCTCTTTTTGCAAGTATTGTTAGTGGTGCAGGCTTTCTCTCTTGATGGAGTGGATGATCTCAGTTGACTCTCCCATTCTTCAAGCACTTTTAAGAAAGACATAGCCCCTCTGCTTCCCACTGCTGGATTCCATAGATCTGGATATTCGACTTGAGGTTTCTCCTTCGTCCTTCTCTCCTTCACACTGAAATTTAAAATTCATTTTTCTTTGGTTACTTTCATACATGCTTAATTAAATTAGTTTGTCTTTTGAAGAAAATCTAAAGGGATGATTTTTTCAAGCATGTATCTAGATCTAGAAGCATAAATTAATATATTTTGAAGTAGTTCTAGATTGCTCAAGTACTTATGCTTATTGTCTATCTTTCTATTACTTAACATTTTATGATTTTGACGCTTTATTTGGCACATTCAGTGCATTTCAGGTGGCTGCCTTTACACTTTTATCACCAGGACAAGAGGAAGTGCTGCCCAAAAATCAAAGATCGAGGCCATCCAAGGCCTCCCAAAGCAATATTCTTCTTTCCTTCATTTCTAGAACTTGTAAAGCCTTTGGATCCAGATTTATAAGGACCAAAGGCATCCACCATCAAGCTGTAAAATTAATAAAGAAAAACAAGTGGGTTACCCATTGCTCGCACTCCATCCCTCTTGGGGGGATTTGTGTCCCCTGCTTTATGGTTTGTTTTTCTTTTCTGTATCATTATTTTTGCTGCTAACTTTAGATTAGTTTCATTTTTGGTTTTTTTAGTTTGGTCTTCTTTTAGTTTTATTTGTAATTTGCAAAGTAACGAACTGACCTTGCTTTCCCAAAGTACCGAAAGGGAAAAGAGATTCTTGTCCTTTAGTAATTAGCAGAGCATTTGTTTATCTTTACAAGTTGTTTTTCTTTTAATTGGAGTGAATACTTTGTACAAATCTCTGTGTATGCTCTTGTCCATCGCAGGCTTTCCTTAGCTTTGGGACAATCAGAAATGGGATTTGTTGCACTCAAATAAACTTTTACAACTAATTAACAACTCACATTTAATAAAAGCTAATCCCCCTTAAAGGACGGAAATCCGACGTCTTTCCCTACGTACGTGTTATCATAGATACATTTGCAGCTGGGCTAACATGATGCAGCATACAAACTTATCTCTTGTTCTATTTCGAGCTACTTTTCACATGGGGTATTAGCATGGATCATTACAGCTTCAGCCATTCCAGAGCCTTGTTCATCAGATTTTCCTTGCCAGGACTGAGATTCATGAGTCCATTGAGATGCTTTCGGTGATGACCTAGTTCATTTCAACAGATAGCAGATCAGAGTTGGTACACACAGTTATAGATGGGCCTTATTAGTTGGAGACATGTATATATGGTGAGATCAGGTATACGCTTCTTTGGTTTGATTTTGCTCTATGATTTATGTTAAACACCTATGCTTGTCATGTTAGGATGAGTATGGTGACCTATGCTTATGTGTACTCATGCTTGAACTTGTGTTATGACTAATCAAGGGACTTGATGTGAAGACTGTTGCTCATGCCATGCTTGTACAAAGAGTAAACCTTAGTGCTTTGTTGGTTCCATGTGTCACCTGTTCTCGTACATCCAGTTCATCCATGATTTATCTTTGACCCATGACTTTAGTTTGATCAAGACTTATGAGATTGAAGATTACTTTCCCCACTTTGACCCCTATGTATGATGGATTCCATGTTTTCTGTGTCTCGGCTCTAAGTTATCTCGAAGAGTGTCAGCTAAAACTTGAAGCAATGTGTTTACCATCGTTACATGTATTATGTGCTATAAATTCTATCTATTGAAATGCAAATCCCTCAAACAAATCCAAAATGTGTCTTTAGACATAATTCAAAAAGGGCTACAAAATAAAATTGTGAAAAGGCCGAAAGAAAAAGCAGTGGATAAACAAATGCTAAATCTAAAGATTGCTGGCCACTATTTGGAATGTAATGATTAATTCCTCACGGAGCCTACGGGTTTTGATGTGAGACGGGGAAAGGGGCTGCTAATTCACAGTGTCTCCTAGGATCTTTGCATTACAGTTCTTGTGTACTCAACACAAGGGTCCTAATAAAGGTTTTCATAGAGCTTGTTCTTAGCTTGGACGTGAGTTGTACACATATTGTTAGAGTTGAATGGGCTCTTTCCAGTGTAGCTTATCCACTTGTGAGACACCGCCATCCCCTATCGTTCATCTGTCATGTACATGCCACCGTGGTCGTGTATAATTGTCAAACATTCCTGAAAGATCATATGATCAAGGTCAGCGACAAGTCATTTCCCTTTACCTAGCCTTGTTGTCCATCTCCACTCAACACTAGCATTTTGTTTACACTTTGTAAGTATGGCATGAACAAGCATACTTCCAAAAGGTTCCAAGATTTTTCAGAAGCACAGGTATATTTACTTACTATTATTGTCACCATGATTATGATTAACTTGATTTAAGCTTGGTTTTGATATACACCATTGGAGCATTTCTTACCCTTGATGCTTGCAGGATCATATGGATACATTATCTCACTTTCAGTTTGGGTACTTTGACCTAGTCAACCTAGTTTGACCAAGTCAAGCACGGTTCCCAAGGTAGTGACTCAAAAATCAACATAGCTTATATTTGTTCCAAACATGCCCAGGACCAATACTGCGGTTTCAGTTTTGAGAGTTTGGCCCCGGTTCTCCTGATAAGTGATTATTATCACTTTATTATTGGCCAAATGATCAAATTTTATTACAGATGACAGTGATTGTGGTTTTCCTAGAGCAATATAGTGTTCCAGGGGGTATGAGTAGTCACTTATACCATTCTTTTGTGTCTCCAGATCATCCAGTGCAGTCAGTTTTCCCCACTTCTCATCCTGGACAGAGTTATGGTGATTTTATCATTTTCCACAGGATGTACTAGCAAAAATGAACTAGGAATTTCACTGAAAAAATCGATTTGGCGTCTTCGGTCAAGGAAATGGCTTGGAATTTTGGCAGATGATGTGTTTCAACGTCCCGGACAGTCCTTCAGCAGTTTTCAGTCAGTGTTTGTCTGGATTATTTTGTTTTGGTTCAGTCAGTGGGAAAAGCCCCCCAAGGGGCACCCCCTCAACTTGGCTATTGATGTATTTCATTGTTATATAATATGTTATGAAGTTGTAAAGGGGCCTAGGGTGAATTAAGCCCCTAGTGACCCCATCCTATGTATTATCATGTCACATCTTATGTTATATTTTGACTTTCACTTTAGATAGGCGTCCTTGAGCAAAGTGCGTCCCCCTTGTTGATGTGGTCACTTGATCCATGTGACGATCTTTGTATTGTTGATCTCCACTGTTGATGATGTCTTAATCTCAACCGTCCGATGATAGTTAGTTGAAATGTGGACACACTCTCAAACTATTTAAAAGAGGTGACCCCCCCTATTGTATTTCAGGAGCTCTGTCACTAGAATATTGAATAAAGAGATTTGTCTAGAATTACACTTTGAGTTTTGTTGATGAGTTGATAATTTGATTATTGCCATTGTTGTATTTCTGTACTGAGTTTGTTTCGAGATAGATCTTGTACTTTTCCTTTACCCATTTGTCTGTAGGCTGAAGGAGGCACGTTAGGGAAGAGGGCGCATTTGTGGGGAAACTCATCTTGCCCTGGCTCTTGGGTGTTCGGTTCAGGAAGTAACTCTTTCTTTATGATTTTTTACTGGATGTCCTTTCTTTCTTCTGCAGATCCCGTTCATTTCTCTTGGCATTTGATTTTCTCTGGTCTGGCAGGTTGAAGAGGGCGCTAGGGTCATTGGCTGAAGCTCAACTACATCAAGATATTCTCTGGAATACTCATTTGACCAACAAAACAACATTCTTCATCATCTCAACGGTCATCTCTGAAATCTAGGTATGTCTCATAGGTAAATTCTCCCCCATTTAATTTCTGCATGCATTTCCCATCACTGCTTTTATTCAGAAAATCCTCTTTAGAAGTAGGAAAATTCACCAGACCAATTTACATTGGGAATATGCAAACTTAGTGATCTGGGTTTTGTCGGCCATCCCTCGAAACTTCCTCTCCCTCTTAGACGTCAGCTATAGACCTCATTTACCCACCTTCAGGCACTGATATCTAGGGAAGAGGGCGCCCCTCTCTTTCTGGCAGCCAGTTTCCTTTTGTATTTTTGTCTGGTTTCACTTGGATCTTTCCTCTGTCAAATCTTTTACCCAAGTTAGTGTGCAGGAAGCCATAATCTTCAATATCAACCTCGTCCTGGGAATTTCATAAATTCTGTTTAAATCCCCCAGGGCCCAGGTTTGATCATTTGAACAGGCACACAAAAATCCTAGATTTGATTCAAATCTTCACAAGCCATTTGATTCTTTAACTTGAGTAGTATTACCAGCTTAATTAACCACCCCTACTCAAGTACCCTTAATTTGTGGCTTATCCTCCGAGTCTAGGGTTTCAGGCATTCACCTTACGTATTCTTGACTAGGAGTTTGATCTGGTGATTTGTCTTAGATCTTTCCTTTTAGGATCGATCTGGGTCTCCCCCATTGTCACCTGGGCTTCTCTAGTGGCATACAACGAAGGAAGTCTTAACCGGTGTGACAACCATCCATCTTTTGGGGGTTAGGATTTCTGTAGGTTGCGGCTTTGGTTACCCCCCCCCTTTGCCATCCTGTATTGGATTTCTATATCGGGGCAACTACAAGATCCGTGATAACAGTGCGATGCAGGGAAGCGCCCCCCCCTCCGCTTCGCTTCCGATTCGTGCTCTTAGAGGAAGCAATCATGATTCGTGATTCCTGATCGCTTCCTCTTAGGGGCGTTTTTTTGAAGCGCGCTTCCCTAACGCTTCCCGATTTTTTTGAATCGATGAGGAAGCTTCGCTCCCGAAGCGCTCCTAGGAGCAAAAAAATGTTCCCTAATTGTTCCCTCAGTTCTCCAAGGGATTGAGGTGATTTTTTTTTTCTTTTTTTTGGTTTTTGTAACCAAGACATGGTTTTACTTGGATTTTTTGGCATGGTTAGGGTTCATTTAGGGGATGCATTAAGGTTTTATTTTACCCTCCATTAAGTTAGCCCTGTGTTTCTTTTTAACGTCCAAGAAGTGTATAAATACACCAAAAAGTTGTCACACTTAAAATCATCAACATATGCAAGTTTGTGAAGGAGTTTGGATTGAGGTATTCACTGAGGAAGCGAACTATTCGCTGGTAGCAGAAAGGATCCGAAGTTTTTCATAGAGTTTTAATTTTTTTTTGGGTTAAATATCTTATGGCAACCCCGAGTTCTAGATCAATTCAAGGTTGATGTATTGCTGCTATAGATCCGAGTCTTAAACTGAAATGTGCAAGTGTTTTGGAGTGAAAATTTCGCTGGTATGTAGGTTGATTGAGGCAACCCTATCCGAGTTTCACAGGTCAACAGTTAGCAGCAATTTATTTTGGTAGCAGACCATAATAGAACCAAGTTTGATTTTGCATACACAGTCTGAATTTTGGCATGAATGTATAGCTGGCTTCTTTACCTAGGGTCATCTACTGCACAAGGTGTGTTGAACAATGATGAGTGTACAAGTGCCTGAATATACAGTGATATGTAGACAAATGTGTATACAGTGATGTGAAGAATATATGTGTATGTATAGTAGAATGTAAGTGTATATAGTGAATGTAAGTGTATATAGTGGTATGTACAAGCATATGTACAGACAAGTGTATAAATAGCAAGAGTATGTACAACGTTGTGTGAAAGAGTATGTACAATGTTGTGTGAAAGTGGTATGTACAGTGTTGTGTGAAGGTGGCATGTACAGTGTACTAGTGTACAATGGTATTAATGTACAAGCTGAAGTATGAAGTTGTGATGACACATGCCTTGTTGTGATACATGCTATGATATGATGATAAAGCTTGTGATGCACTCTATGATGCACTCCTACACTCTATGATACTTAATGTACACACTTTATGATGAAGATGCATATCCTATGATGACGACGCTACTATGAAGATGCATGAAAGCTGAACAAAACTACTTGTTTAGTGATTGTATATGACAAGGTACATGAGCAATGTATAGCAGTGGGATGACATATTAGTATACAGTGATCAGAGAGCAGAGGTTATTAACAATAGGAAGTTTAGGGATTGGTGTTTGACAGGTCCACAGGTTCAACAGTCTTTTTCTTCAGGGTGGTGCTAGGGCTCACAATCTTGTGAGTTAAGCTGTTGTAGCTGCTTGTCAGTTGTAGCTGATGAAGCCTAAGGGGTTGTAGTTGGTAAAGTTGTATTAAATTTGTTTACCCCAGTTGTTGCTGGGTCAAATTTATTTTTAAAAACGCTTCTATGGTTTTACCCCCCAGACTTGGGTTTCCACGTCAAAAACATTGTGTACTGTGCATCTTATTATTTTTGTGTACATTGATGATATGCTAGGATTGGTGATTAGCAACTTGCTCTTGATTAAAATTTTAATTAGTACAAACACTGATTCACCCCCCTCTCTGTATTTCAACATTAACCACCCCTTCTCAAGTACCCTTAATTTGTGGCTTATCCTCCGAGTCTAGGGTTTTAGGCATTCACCTTATGTATTCTTCGCCAAGAGTTCGATCTGGTGATTTGTCTTAGATCTTTCCTTTTAGGATTGATTTGGGTCTCCCCCATTGTCACTTGGGGCTTTTCTAGTGGCATAAAGCGAAGGAAGTCTTAACCGATGTGACAACCATCCATCTTTTTGGGGTTAGGATTTCCGTAGGTTGCGGCTTTGGTTTCTCGTCCCCTCTGTAATCCTGTATTGGATTTCTATATCGGGGCAACTACAAGATCCATGATAACAGTATGCTGCGGGGAAGCGCCCCCCCTCCTCTTCGCTACTGATTCACGCTCCCAGAGGAAGCGATTCCTGATTGCTTTCTCTTGGGAATGTTTTTTGGAAGCACGCTTCCCTAACGCTTCCTATTTTTTTTGGGAGCGATGAGGAAGCTTCGCTCACGAAGCCCTTCCTTATCGCTCCCTAAGCGCTCCTAGGAGCAAAGAAACGCTCCCTAATTGTTCCCTCAACTCTCCCAGGGATTGAGGCGATTTTTTTTCTATTTTGGGTTTTTGTAACCAAGACATGGTTTTACTTGGATTTTTCGGCATGGTTAGGGTTCATTAAGGGGATGTATTATATGGTAATGTTAATTCTTAAAGTAAAAGTGGTATTTTTCTTATCTTTCATTTTCTATCCTTTTACTTAAATTTTCAACCTTACCATTAATTGTTTCGGGATATTTGAGAGTGGTTCCAACCTCATCGGACTTCATTTCCAAACTAGAATTTTAGATCCCATTCAAAATTAAGTAGACTTAATAGTTTTCAGGATTTCAGGATGCACCATTTCCACTCGATTCTATCATGTATGAGGGTAAGGGATTGGAATTGAATCAAGCACATCAACCTCTCTATGTACCTTGATGTTGGTGGTGTTGATGCCTAATTGTTGAAGTTGATTGAACTCCTCTGTCATGACCTTGATAAAAATTTACCCTTCAATCAAGAAAAATCACTTATTAAGCATTGGAAGGTTTTTCTACCTAAATGCTCCACTTCATTTCTTAGCATATGTCATTACTCCTTACACCAAAATATTATTCTCCATCTTGGTTGGCCCACCTAGCACCTTGGGGTGGAGTTAGGAGAAAACCACACATAGATCCAGAGGTGCAGAATGGGTATATGCTTGCATTAGACAAGTTGGTCCCTGCTAGGAGTGTGCTCAAGTACGGAGTCAATTTTTGAGGAAATACATTAGTGAACATGCAGTCTTTGGTAACATGCATACAACCAAAGGTTTAGATGGGTTGAGTCCTGTCGAATGGTGAAACATGTATTTCTCCTTTACCACATATTTGCATAAATTGGTGGTGAGGGTGGGTTCATAGGTTGTTAACATTTTGTGTAGAGAGGTGTTGGAGCACCTACAACTTCATCCACAATGTGAACACTGAAGAGAAACAATTTGAATGTAGATCGGGCAGAGGAGTGTGCTCAAGTACTAATTGAATTGAGCAAATACATCAGTGAACATGGAGTCTTTGGTAACCTATATGTGACCAAAGATGGGAATAGATTGAGTCCTATCGAAATTGTGGAACATTTATTGCTCTTCTACCACATATCGACATAAAGTGGCGACGAGGGTGCTTTCATAGGTTGTTAACACTTCTTCTACAGAGAGGTGTTGGAGCACCTACTGTTGGACACAATGGCCACATTGAGAGGGGGGGTGAATTAGTGTGAGAGCTATTTTAAACCTTTTTACCTTCTTTTAATCAATCAGAGTATATCAAGCATTAATCACATAATCATATTCATTAGTTAAATCAACCATGAGTCATAAACACAATCATCACATCAAAGATACACAAGAATATTTGAATTTTTGATCTTTATTTATTGTACATGGAAGACTACAATCTTCTCGATTGCAATAAGCACCAACTGACGAAAAGAGCACCAATTCTCATAACAGGACCCAACCTGGTTTTCTTAGCTCTAACTAGGAAGGGTTTGAGGAGTCCAATCCTCAAGTGCAAGATTCCACTTGCAAGCTTGATGCCAATCTTTGATTGTCATCAATCTGCTGCTTAACCATCTCTGCTCATCATCCTCTGCTCGTCAATCTGTTCAACAATCCCCACTGCTCATCAATACTGCTATATCACTTTAGAGTCTGTATTCTTGGTTGAGTATGACTCCTCTTGTAGATGGCTTCAATCTCTGTCAAACCCAAGCAAGTCCAAGATTTGATCTTGACTATTGCTGCAGATGTTTGAACTGTGGGAGATTAAGGCATCATTCCTTTGCCTAACACGAATAATATTTCCAACATGTCAAACACTGTCAATACTAAGTGAGAACATTGTCAAACAACCCTAAACCATGACTGTGTATTTCAGGACTATTTACCCTCCATCAAAATTTGGGTTTGCCTAGAACATCATTCTTGGATGTGCATCAAGCTAGGACTGTTTGCAAATTGTCATCAAAGATTGAGACTAAGGAGAAGAACTAGGTCTGTGTTTGATCTTGTAAAACTTGGATTGTGTTAATAGTCTTCAACCCTCAACAATTCTGAACTATTGTCACCACCATGTGCATGGAGTATTGATTGTGGAAGCCTTCAATAAAATTCGGACTGTTTATACCTTGTCAAACTCTAAGAGAAACTTGGCATCAAACATAAAGATCAACCCCAAGAAAGAATTCGGATCCGCTGCTTATGTTGGTATACTCCTGAAAAAGATAAGAAGAAAAGATCCAATCTTGCACTTTCGTTGGATTAAAAACCCAAAAACATTTGTGTTATGCTGCTCCTTTTCTCTGCAATTTCGGGTCTGCAAAAATTGCAGTCACTGCTCCTTCCCTGCCTCAGTCTAGCCTCAGCCAAGCAAGCTCTTTCACCTTGGATTCATTGGATATTTTTGAGTGTTGACATGCTTGTGTTTATATACACAATCATGTTTGTCCACTTTATTAAAATAGGGCAGGCTTCATGGTAAGGAAGGTAAGATTTATTTCTATTTGAATTTAATTTTGATTTATTATTTTTTGTTTTGTTTTGTTTAAATCAAATCAACATTCCACCTATGTTGCAAGTCACACACCCATTCCTTACCATAAGGGTGTCTCCATCAAAGGGGTGCCATTTAACCCACTAGGGCTTCCAAATACATGTCACCATTCAAGGATCAAACCCTACCATTACATGTATTTCTTTATCATTATTCCTTTGCCACATCATTAACGTTCATAGGGTGTCCACCATATCATCAACGCCAAGGGTTTAATAGGTGTCCAAGTGCCATCATCTTCAAAGCCATTAAGTGTCAACACCTTCACCCCACCTTCAAGGGTACAAGGATCATCATAAGTGTGTCCAAGTGTCCAATTGCCATCATATGTGTTTGGGTGCCTTCATCATGCCATCTAACCATGTCAAGTGCAAGTAGTGGGCTCCAAGACCATACCAAGGGCATTAAGGTCATCGATAAGTGTTCTAGGTCTTCGTCAAGTCATCAATGGCCACATCATCTTCACCAAGTGTACAAGAACCATTAAGCCATCAAGTGTGGGTCCAAGGGCTTCTTCAAGGCTTCTTCAACCATATCAACCACACCAGGAGACCTCCGAGGGTCAAGATCCATAATGACATCACCCGTGGGGTTGCTAGGCCTTCTCTTGGGGTACCATGACACCATTAGAGCATGGATGACTACATAATGGGTCATTAATGCTTTTCCAACCCATCTAGGGCTTCTCCATCGTCCACAAAGGCTTCAACACCATCTCCAGGGTCTTCAACACCATCAACAGGGTCTTCAGCATCTTCAGTAAGGTAGTGGCTTCAATATCTAGCCTTGTGGGTACAAGGACCTTGTCAACTGGGTACAAGGTTCTTCAAGGCACAAACCCACTCTGTAAGGGGTCCAAGGCACTGCAAGTGGGACTTGGTGGCATCAATGACAACCTCTGGGGCCACTGCAAGTCCATGTTGGCATCAATGACAATTTCATCAACACCTACAACTTCATCCAAAATGTGAAAAGAAACAATTTGAATGTAGATCGAGCAGAAAGCTTTGTTTATGTGCACTACAAATTAATGTTGTTGTCCCATTATTGTGACACGGCCAAGAATGATAGAACATATTTGACTTGGGACAACAATCCAGAGGAGGCTGATTTGGACGATGGAGCCATAACATTAGAGCGCTTGGAGGTTGAACTTTTAGGTGATTAAGATGGTGATCAAATTCATACAACAAAGATGCCACGCCCCCAACCACTAGTAGGTGTTATCTCCCAAAATAATTTATTTTCGTATGAAGAATTTAATTCACGCAATGAGAGATAGGAATGTCACTAACAGTTTGAAAGCCTCTGTTGTTGATAAAAATTTCACAAAGTTGTAGCTTCGGTGGCTTGGACGAGGATCAGAACATCTCATTAGCCACCGACAGACTTACAGACTACGGCTTCTGCGATCAGATGAACTCTTCGGCGATCGGAAGAACTAAAGACAACGTAGCGGTGAGGCAAAGATGAAAGGTTCCGCAATGTCAGTGATATGAAGAACTAAATGCTGCCGAAGTCAAGTATCAGAAATTGGAACCACTACTTGATAAGGTGTCGAAACTTGAAAACACTAACCATCGGTGAGTTAGTCCACTAAGGAGCTGAAACGACAGAAGATATATAGACTACGGCTTTCGATCAATCAACAGAAAATCATCGGCGATCGGAAGAACTAAGGGCTACGGATCGGCGAGTTAGTCCACTAAGGAGCCGAAACGGCGGAAGATATACATACTATGGCTTTCGATCAATCAACAGAAAATCATCGGTGATCGGAAGAACTAAGGGCTATGGATCGGTGAGTTAGTCCACTAAGGAATCGAAATGACGGAAGATATACAGACTACGGCTTCCGATCAATCAACAGAAAATCATCGGCCATCGGAAGAACTAAGGGCTACGGATCGGCGAGTTAGTCCACTGAGGAGCCGAAACGACGGAAGATATACAGACTACGGCTTCCGATCGATCAACAGAAAATCATCGGCGATCGAAAGAACTAAGGGCTACGGATCGGCGAGTTAGACCACTAAGGAACCGAAACGGTGGAAGACAAACGGACAAGGCCTCCGATCAATCAATAATCATTCCGATAGCGCGACAATAGGAAGTCATTGGCGATCGGGAGAACTAAGAACTACAGATCGACGAATTTAAGATTAAGCTCCTCCGCAGTGTCGGCGACACAGATAATTAAAGCTCCGATTCCTTCGTTAAACGACTTCCGACAGCGATAAGATTAGTTCGTTTCACCTTCGAAACAGTGGCCGCGTTCCGGTCTAAGGTGCTGACGGGCTAGAAGACAGAGCTTCCGATTGCAAACGCTAAGAAGATTAGTCGTTGGAACCTCCGACACTATGGTAACATTCTTCTTTGAGGTTCTGATGCATTAGTTGTTTCAGCTTCCGATCGCCGACAAGCTAGTGATGGAAAGTGCTGATGCATAAACAATCGCGACGTTAATCATTTGAGGCGCGGACATTGCGGCAACGTTCCAGTCTAAGGCGCCGACGGGTTAGAGGTCAGAACTTTCGATCGACGACCGTGGCGACAAGGTAGAAGAATTCGATGGATTAAACAAGAAAGAGCACCTGTGATCACTATCAAACACTTCAGTAAATCGCCGAAACACTGGCTGTTGGCGGCAATTTTACACTGAACCAGCAGTGGTGATTATCAGCAACCACTTCAGTTATTAAAAGTTCACTCAGTGAACTAGATCTTTACAATAGATAGACAAATAGTTAGCAAGGGTTTGAAGCCCTAATTTGAAAAATCTATCACTTTCAAGTATTTTTGGTGTAAACAGATCGGATTTTCAGGATCTGTCATTTTTGTAGAAGGCTATAAAGCCCATGATTGATTTTATAATAAAGGTTCAACTTCGGGGATTTATGAGCCAATAATGCTTTCAAGCTTCTCATTTTACTTATTCATGATATAAGCTCTTTTGTTGTGATCTGTTCAGCCATCATCTCTTTCTTTACTGTGTTTATGCCTGAATGTGCATTTAGGTCATTTTCAGATTTATTAAAAAGTCGATAGCTGTCATCCTATTGGTTTATTAGTGATATTTGATTTATAAATACCATCATCAACAGGATTTAGCCATTTATATGCATGTGTTATGTGTGTAAGTCTGCCAGCCTGGTGAGTTCTCTATCCCTGCACCTTATTGTCGAACTTCTGAGCAAATTGCAACTAAAAGCCTTGTAAACGAGTGAGTTTTATGCATGCCTTGAGAGTGGAAAGGTTACATAGGTCGACTGACTTGACCCATATCTGAAAACCCCAAAAAACATTGTAAGTTACCAGGCATCCTCGAGCTACAACCTAGAGGAGTTTCCTGGAGTGATAACAAAGTGACGCTGTTGCCGGGGAGAGGAGATTGAAGCTCAGCTTCCCTAGGAGACGACATAGATCCGTGCTTTGATGATAGACAAAGCTTGGACATTATTATGGTTGTAACCATCTATCTGGCGACTCCATTGATATAAGGTGGCTTCAAGAAGACCAAGTACCATAGCAAACCCAAAGGGGCCACCAGCAACACCGGTTTCAGATCCAGAAGAAATTTTGAGGAAAGCTAGGGCTTTACTAAGACAGACCAGCAGTATTGCACAAAAAGCTACATCAGGTATTTCACCAAATATTTCTGCTATTATTTCTTCTACTGAAACTCTTAATTCCCAGGAATTTTTAGATACATCAGAAAAATCTAGGGGTTGGGAATCTTCAAGCATTGTTGCTTGTGAAGATCCAATCCCAGGTGACTCCACTGGGATAAGTATACCACCGCCTTCTCAGCAAGTAGCTTCATCAGTGTTGCCTTTCACAACCCTGTCCATACCCATTTCCAATATGGCTGCCCCTCAATTGCACAAGATGGAAAGGATCCTGGTAGCTAGGTATGTGCCCTTAATTCGGCAAATCCTCTCGCAACCATGCCTACTGGGGATTATCTCAAGTATATGCCTGAGTTTACAGGGGAAGGGTATTTCACTGCTGAAGAACATCTAGAGGATTTTTACAGCTATGCTGAAAATATTAACATAGAACAAGAAGATGTATGGACTAGGGTGTTTGTGCAAAGCCTAGATGGCCAGGCTAGGAAGTGGTTTAAGGAACTGCCTGCGGGATCAGTGGTAGGCATATAGGCCCTAGATGACATTTTCCTAAAGCATTGGGGAGAAAGGAGGGACCACCTCTACTATATCATAGAATTCAGCAACTTGAAAAGAGAAAATGGGGAGTTTGTCTCCAAATTTACCAAGAGATTCACAATATGTACAGCAAGACCCCTACCGAAATTAAGCCCACTGATACCTCAGCTAGGATAACTTATGCGAATGCCTTTGACTCTGACTTCTGCTTACTTCTCAGAGAAAGGAGGTCTGTTTCCTTATCACTCATGCAGGATGCTGCCCTAGAAGTAGAGTCAAACATTCTGGCATCTTAGAAGGTCAAAGGGAGGATAGATAGGAAAAAGCAGCCAAGAGACTATAGTGGGGCTTCGGCATCAGAGAACAAGATTGACAAAATGACCAAACTGTTAGATAACCTGACTGCTGAAATGTCTAAATTGAAGGGCCAAGGACATTTACCTACGAGGGGTAAAGGGCCAAGTGACTTTGCTCCTCAAAACCCAAATTTTGTTCCTTATAGAAGAGGAAACCCCCCAGTTCAGATTCTCAGAAGGGAGAGAGATCAAGGGGAAGACCAAAGGATAAGAGCTCCATTTCAAAATGCTGTATTAGAAGAAGAGCCAGAATTCATTGAAGAAGAACGAGAAGCTGAAGACAATATCCACTGCATGGAGGATGAGGTGGACTATTCTTTTCTGACACAGGCAGAATATGAGGAAGCCCTGATTGATGAGCATATCACTGAAGAGGCTGTCTATCAGGCTGATGGTCAAGGAGGTTACCAACTGAGGTCTAGGTTGGTTGCTCCCCTCAAGAAGATTGTTGTACCTGTCAAGCAGCCTGCTACACCTGCTAGAAAGGTTGCTGTTATACCAAAGAAAGTGGCTGTCCCATCCAAAGCATTGCATAAACCAGTACCTTCAGCCACACCTGATCAAGTCCAACTCAAACCTACAACTCTCGAGGTAAGGTTTCCAGATAGGCTGTATTATTCCTTCAACCTCGAGTCTGAAATTCAAAAATTGAAAATCCCTTTCCCTTTAATCGAGCTAATGAAGAATGATGCATTCAAAACCTCCATTCTGAATTCCCTTCAGCCCAAGGTGCACATTGACACTAACTTTGTGAACCTGCAAGATTACAAGCCTGTTGTAACCCTGGACCCCATGATCGAAGACCTAAAGGACTCCTGCCCACCATTCTATATATCCTTGAACATCCATGATAAAATCCTCCATAACTGTTTGGTGGATTCAGGAGCCTCTCATAACCTAATGCCAAATGCTGTGATGGACGAGATTGGCCTTAGCATCACCAAGCCCTACCATGATTTATTCTCCTTTGACTCTAGGAAGGTCAAGTGCTTGGGCCTCATCAAAGACCTTGCTGTAAATTTAACTCAGCTACCTTCGAAAAGCATAATGATGGACATTGTAGTGGCTGATATTCGTCCAAAATTCGACCTCTTGCTATCTTGGTCATGGAGCAAAAGACTAGGAGACACCCTTCAGATGGATCTCACGTATGCCACCATTCCCATGTTTGGAGGAGAGACTAAGAGGCTGTACAGGGAAAATCAACTAGCATACATTATAAGCAAGGAGAGTCGCTCAGTAAATCACCCCATCTACGTGGTGGACACTAATTTTGGGTCTTGCATTTTGCAAATAGATGATAATCAACAGACATCAGTTCAGCTCACTGAGCCCATCCGTCCGCAGCCCGAAGAAGTCACAACAATGATCCGGACCATGTATTTCGGTGGGGCTAGCGCTCAAAACTTAGTAGGCGCGGGTGTAGTCTTGATCTCCCCATCTAAGGAAAATATTCACTTGTCTTATAAGCTTGATTTCAAAACCACGAACAACGTAGTAGAATATGAAGCCTTGCTGCTAGGAGTTAAAGCTGCCAAGGAGATGGGGATCATGTGCGTGAAGATTTTTGGAGACGCAGACCTCATCATACAGCAGGTCAACAACACTTTTCAGACAAAAAATATCAGATTGAAGGCCTACAGGGACGAGGTATGGAAACTCAGAGACTCCTTTATGTTTTTTGAATTGTCATATATTCCTAGGGATTTGAATCACCTGGTTGATTCCCTGGCCGTCTCTGCAAGTCTGTTCGTTCCTCCTTTACCCCCTAATCTCAGCTATGATGTTAAGGTTAAGTAAAGACCCTCTCTGCCAGACAATGTAAAATTTTGGAGGGTGTTTGAAAATGATGAGGAGCTTAGTGAATTCCTTCAGTTAGTAGATGAATTCTTTGACATACACATAGACTAGGAAAACCTTAACATGGAGGAATCCAAGCAGCTCAAGTTAAAAGATAAAGTGACTGAGCACAATATTGTCCAATTGCCCAACAACTACATACCCCGAGGTCTAGTACCACTGGAAGAACTGTTTGATCACAATGACATCCCTCTCAAGCTTGCCAAAAAGGAGCTAGACCCTGCTATCCAAGAGCAAAACATAGGCAGCCAGAGCCATCCTAAACTGATAAATCTTTCCACTGGGTTGAATGCTGATCAGAAGTCTAAATTTTGCAGCTTGATAAAAGAGTCTGCTGATGTTTTTGCCTGGGAGTATAGTGACCTAAAAACTTATGACACCGATATCATCCAGCACAGAATTCCTTTGGAGAAGGACACCATTCCTTTCAAACAGAAGCTAAGACCCATCAACCCTCTCTTATTACCAGTGATTGAAAAAGAGATCCACAAGCTCCTTAGAGCCAAGATCATAATTCCCTTCAGGTATTCCAAGTGGATTGCAAATCTAGTAGTGGTAAGAAAGAAAAATGGAGAAATCAGGTTGTGTGTGGACTTTAGAAACCTGAACAAGTGTTCCAAAAAATACAACTATCCATTGCCCAAGATGGAACATCTGCTGCAGAAAGTCTCGGGGGCCAGGGTCATGTCCTTCCTTGATGGCTTCTCTGGATACAACCAAGTTGCTGTGCACCCAGATGACCAAGAGAAGACTGCCTTTACCACCCCCTGGGGCACCTTCATGTATGCTAAAATGCCATTTGGGCTAATGAATGCTGGAGCTACTTTTTAGAGAGCTATGGACCTAGCTTTTGTAGGGTTAAAAGATAAATTTGTGCTGATATATTTGGATGACTTAATAGTTTACTCTCACAGCCATCATGACCACTTGCAACATTTAAGGAAGGTATTTTTGAAGTGCAGAAGGTATGGAATATCACTGAACCCCAAGAAGTCCCAGTTTGCACTCAATGAAGGAAAGCTCTTAGGACACATAGTCTCAGCTGAAGGTGTAAAGATCGATCCGATGAGTGGAAGCAATCCAAAAACTGTCAATAGCAAGGTCAAAAAGAGACATTCAGTCCTTTTTAGGCAAGATAAACTTTGTCAGAAGGTTTATTCCAAATTTCTTCGAGCTGTTAAAGCATATAACATTCATGCTAAAAAAGGATGTAGAAATAAAGTGGACTGACCAAGCAAGAAACTCTTTTGGAGACATTAAGAAAGCCATCATGGAGGCCCCAACCTTGATTAGTTTCGACTACACCAAGGGTTTTTACATTTTCTCTTTTGCATCTTATGACACAGTGGCAGCTATACTATTACAAAAGAATGATGAAGGTCTTGATCATCCAATTGCTTTCTTCAGCAGAACCCTGAGAGAAGCTGAGCTGAAGTATGACTCAATTGAGAAGCAGGCTTATGCTCTCATAAAATCTTTGAAGACTTTCAGAATCTACATTCTCCATGCAAAGGTCATTGCATATGTCCCTTCAGCTGCCGTGAAGGATGTTTTGACTCAGCCTGACATTGATGGGAAGAGAGCTAAATGGATTGCCAAACTCATTGAGTTTGATGTAGAGGTGAAACCCACCAAGCTGGTAAAGGGATTAGGTCTGGCCAAACTCATGGCCAAAGAAAACTGTGAATTGATGGGAATAAATTTCACATGTGTCAGATCAGCAAAGGTGCAAAATATGGTAGCAGCTGAAACAGAAGTAAATCAATATCAGAATAACAGTCCATCAATAGCTGAGAACATATCTTCATCTGAGTGGTACTCAGGTATCATTCAATTTTTGCTAAAATTAGAAGTTTCTCCTGATCTCACTCCTAACCAAGCACGAGCTCTTAAGTTGAAATCTGTTAAGTTTTGCATAATTGACAAATTGCTGTGTTGGAGGGATCAGTCTGGAATTTTGTTAAGGTGTCTAGATAAAGAGGAAGCAAAGCAGGTCATGCATCACTTTCATTCCAGTACATGTGGAGGCCACCACTACTGGAAAACCACAACCCACAAGATATTAAGAGCATGATACTATTGGCCAGTCCTCTTTGCTGATGTATGCACTTTTGTAAGGGCTTGTGACCAATGTCAAAGATTTATAGGGAAGTAGCAGCTCAAATCCTTGCCCCTTAGGCTTGTTACAGTGAATGGGCCTTTCCAGCAATGGGGTCTGGATTTCATAGGTGAAATAAATCCATCTTCCAGTGGACAGCATAAATGGATCTTAGTAGCCACTGACTACTTTACCAAATGGATAGAAGCAGTACCCACCAGAAATGCCACTCATCAAGTCATCATGAGATTCTTATATGAGAACATCTTCAGCAGGTTTGGTTGCCCAGTAAGGTTAGTAACTGATAATGCACTAGCTTTTAAGGCTGGGGCATTAGCTAAAATGTGTGAATCAATGGGTATTCAACTGGTGCACTCCACATCCTATTACCCACAAGGCAATGGCCTGGTTGAGTCATCCAACAAAATCTTAGTCAGAATCATCAGGAAATTGCTAGAGACAAATAAAAAAGGCTGGGATTCAAAGCTTAAGTTTTCTTTTATGGGCTGATAGGGTGACAGACAAAAGATCCATAGGGACTTCTCCATTCAAACTAGTTTATGGCACTGAGGCCATCTTTCCTATCCAGCTTATCCTTCCAGTGGCAAAGTTCTTTCAGGAAGAAGAGGATGAACCAAATGATATGATGAGAAGGATGATGGATTTGGTGGAGTTACAGAGATCAGGGAGCAAGTTGTAGGAAAATCAGAAGCTCATCAACAGAGGATAAAGGGCATGTTTGACAAAAGAAGAAAGACATACATCTTCCAGGTCGGAGATTGGGTCCTCAAGTGGGATGCTGTCAGATAGGACAAGGGGAAACATGGAAAATTCGACTCTTTGTGGATTGGCCCTTTTGTGATAGCCCAGGTACATAAGAATAACACCTTCAAATTGTAGAGTCTGGAAGGTGAAGAGGTATTTGATGGCCCAGTAAATGGGCGGTTCTTGAAGCTCTATTTTATTTGAGGCTCTGAGGCCTTATGATTGTAAATTAGTATATAGTAGGTTGTTTTGCTTTTAGAATAAGACTCCATGTCCAATGGAACAATAAAGTCTAGTGTTAAGTTACTTAGTTGCTTTTAGGGAAAGGCATTTTGGTCTGGGGTTCTTGGGACCTCACTGGGAGGTTCCCATCCCCAAGTAGGAGCCAGATGTTATCTCCCAAAATAATTTATTTTCGTATGAAGAATTTAATTCACGCAATGAGAGATATGAATGTCACTAACAGTTTGAAAGCCTCTGTTGTTGATAAAAATTTCACAAAGTTGTAGCTTCGGTGGCTTGGGCGAGGATCAGAACATCTCATTAGCCACCGACAGACTTACAGACTACGGCTTCTGTGATCAGATGAACTCTTCGGCGATCGGAATAACTAAGGGCTATGGATCGGCGAGTTAGTCCACTAAGGAACCGAAACGGCAGAAGACAAACGGACAGGGCCTCTGATCAATCAATAATCATTCCGATAGCGCGACAATAGGAAGTCATCGACGATTGGGAGAACTAAGAACTACAGATCGACGAATTTAAGATTAAGTTCCTTCGTAGTGCCGGCGACACAGATAACTAAAGCTCCGATTCCTTCGTCAAACGACTTCCGACAGCGATAAGATTAGTTCGTTTCACCTCCGAAACAACGGCCGCGTTTCGGTCTAAGGTGCCGACGGGCTAGAAGACAGAGCTTTCGATCGCCGAGGCTGAGAAGATTAGTCGTTGGAACCTTCGACACTGTGGCAGCAGTCTTCTTTGAGGTTCCAATGCATTAGTTGTTTCAGCTTCTGATCGTCGACAAGCTAGTGATGGAAAGTGCCGATGCATAAACAGTCGCGACGTTAATCATTTGAGGCGCCGACATTGCGACAGCGTTCCAGTCTAAGGCGCCAACGGGTTAGAGGTCAGAACTTCCGATCGACAACAAGGTAGAAGAATCCGACGGATTAAACAAGAAATAGCACCTGTGATCACTATCAAACACTTCAGTAAACCGCCGAAACACTGGCTGTTGGCGGCAATTTAACATTGAACCAACAATGGTGATTATCAACAACCACTTTAGTTATTAAAAGTTCGCTCAGTGAACTAGATCTTCACAATAGATGGACAAATAGTTAGCAAGGGTTTGAAGCCCTAATCTGAAAAAACTATCACTTTCAAGTATTTTTGGTGTAAACAGATCAGATTTTTAGGATCTGTCATTTTTGTAGAAGGCTATAAAGCCCATGATTGATTTTATAATAAAGGTTCAACTTCGGGGATTTATGAGCCAATAATGCTTTCAAGCTTCTCATTTTACTTATTCATGATATAAGCTCTTTTGTTGTGATCTGTTCAGCCATCATCTCTTTCTTTACTGTGTTTATGCCTGAATGTGCATTTAGGTCATTTTTAGATTTATTAAAAATCCGATAGCTATCATCCTATTGGTTTATTATTGATATTTGATTTATAAATACCATCCTTAGCAGGATTTAGCCATTTATGTGCATGTGTTATGTGTGTAAGTTTGCCAGCTTGGTGAGTTCTCCATCCCTGCACCTTATTGTCGAACTTCTGAGCAAATTGCAACTAAAAGCCTTGTAAACGAGTGAGTTTTATGTATGCCTTGAGAGTGGAAAGGTTACATAGGTCGAGTGACTTGACCCATGTCTGAAAACCCCAAAAAACATTGTAAGTTACCAGGCATCCTCGAGCTACAACCTAGAGGAGTTTCCTGGAGTGATAACAGTAGGTTTTCAAATGTAGGACCTTTGCCTTTATCTTACAACTCTTTGGTAATGAATATGATGCTCTGTTTCATTTCATGGTTGATGTTATCTCTTATAGTTTGTTGATTGCAAATATTATAGTTTAAACTTGAAGGTTGATGTTGTTAATGATTGATGATTTGATGACGATGTTATAACTTATAGCTCCAAGATGATTGATGTTATATGTGTACTAACTGATTATATCTATGATTTCATGTTTTATATAGCTAATTTGGCATTCTACATGTTTTTTTTTGTTGGTTCGAGTGCCCCGTGACTTGTTGGGCGAACCTTTGGTCTGAGAAACCACGACCCAGGGGCATCTAAGCCGTCAAAATCACCCAGGGATCGCACTCGGCCTGGACCTCACCAACCCTTAGCATGGTTGGGTTTAAATGTTGCCTCCCAGGAGTAGTAGGTTTTGATCTTGGGTTGCCAAGCAAATGAAACCCCTCTCGATTCTACATTTAAAAAAAAAATATGCATCAAAATATATTAAAATATGTATTATATAAAAAACGCTTCCAAAACAGAAGCTTTACAAAATTTCACTTTTCGCTCCCGCTCCCTCTCCTCGCCCCCGCTCCCAACAATATAGGCCTTTCCTTTGCCTTTTGTAGGCAATTTCATAGATAAAGCAGGAACACCTAGATAATGACTGCGGGGCCCCTTCAGGCTACACCCTTGTTTGGTGTAGTGTTGGACACACCCTCGCGACTCTGATCTAGCCCACATTTTATCGTGTGGAACCACATTCAACAAATTCAAACTTGGTTCCTTGTACCTCACAGTATATCAGAGCCCCCTTTCCCGTAATCTCGGAACAACAACTATGGCATGTTGTGGAGCATTGGTCTCGATCCCAAAAGGCTATTGCAAGTAATGAAGATCAAACATTGGTGCATAGTAGAGAGCATATTTCAACCTTTGAAATGCTTGTTCAACTTTAAGAGTCCAATGAAGATTCTTTTGATTGTTGGCTTGATTTAATGGGTGAACGATGTGTGAGTAATGGTGGATGTATCTCCAATAGAAATTGATGCCTTTTGAGAAGCTCCTGAGATTGATAATGGGGGTACGATTGGCCCAATCCTTTAAAACCTGAACTTTTGTAGGATTGATATGTGGCTAGAATATGTCATTGATGATCCTGAAGAAAGTGACAAGTGCATTAGTGTGGTCGAAAGGCCTGAAAAATCCTTTAAAGAGACCAAACCTGGGCTTGAAAACTATTTTCTGGACATCATTGGATTCTTGAAGCAGGGTCCAACATGGTGAAGTACTTGGCCCCATTTAGTTGAGCGAGAAGGTCATTGACACAAGGTAGAGGATAATGATTTTGGAATCCGAACGGTGATCTTGTTGAGGGCTTTGTAATCTATGCAAAGTTACCACACATGTTGCTCTTTATTGGGTATCATCAAAGTATGAGATTTGCAAGAAGATGTACTCGGACTAATTTTGCTGCCATCCAAAATTTGTGCGATTTGCTTCTTAATCTTTGAACTATCCTTTGGTGAGGTGCAGTATGTAGGAAAGATGGGTAGGCAAGAACTAGGAATGAGCTCAATGGAATGTATGTTTTGAGGGGGAGATAAACCTTGGTGTTCTTCATAGACATGTGTAGGATTAATGATATGTTGTATATTAGAGGGAGGTAGCCTCTCTTTCTTCTCTTCCTTAACTTGGTAGACAATGCACAACAACATGAATTTGTTAAGAGTGACTTATTTAACATTCGCCTACCAAAAAATACAGGTGGGACAATGGAAGAATCAGAATTGAGTTTATATGTCTTACTATCCTCGTGTATCTTGTAGGTGCTGAAGTAGGCATCATATTGTGCATGTCTAATAAAATGATACGACCTTCCAAGAATCAAATCAGAACAATCGAGAAGAGTGGCATGGCACTCCACTATGTTATAGAAGGGTCCAGTGGCAAATGAAATGGAGCACCTCTGAGTGATGAGAGGTTTTCTAGTCTCCTTAATTGATCCAAGTTGATGTGGCTTGGCATGAGGAATGATTGGTAACTGCAAGTCTTTTCCCAATTGTTGGGACAACATATTCTTATGGTTGTCGTTGTCTATGATGATAGAAGACAATATGTTCTTGATTTTGCAAGTTTGGGTGAAAAAAGCCTTCTCTTCATTGCTTATAAATTCATTATTGATAGGCTAGTGATGTCTATGTTGAAGCTTCCAAAAAGTTGTCGTTCAACAAGGAAGGCCTAAGCCTTCTTAGTGATCTTTTCTCGAAGAATCTTGCACTTGTCATTAAAATGTCCATTATTATTTTGGTAGGAGCACTACTTTTGTGTCTCAATAGCAGGTGTTATGTTGGGAGACCCCAAGTTCTGTCCATTGTTATTAGGTTGACCCTTATAAGTGGTAGTATATTGAGAAGAGGAAACAAGCTTCTTTTATCTAACATGATTGGTATTAGGTAGCTTAACTTTTATTTAGGAAGTAATTTGGAAGGCATGCTCTAGGGAAGTAATAGAGGGTGGTTCCAATTCCTTCCTCAAATGCAACAATAACCTAGAAATGAACTTAATTTAGAGAGTGTTTTCAAAGTCTCTTACATTGAGTGTGATTGACATTTTGTTGATGTCAATAAATTTTTGGATAGACTTTGGGATTTGTTGAAGTTGTAGCCACTTTGCTATCAAAGCATCCTTGTACCCACATGGGTAGAACTTCTTACAAACAACATCCTTGAAGTCTCCTTAAGTGTCGATTGAGGGTTGGTTGTTGGGTGCCAAATGCTAGGTGTGGGTTTCCCACCACATGAGGGCTTGGTCCTCCAAGTGAATTTCAACAACCAAAATCTGTTGGAGTTTGTTAGGTTTGATTGGGTTTTGGAATAAGTTTCCATGGTATGTATCCAAAAATCGATCTTCTTGTTGTTGAGAGCCCCATCAAATTGAGGGATCGATAGTGTAGTGTCCAGCTTGATGGTTTATTGAACAATGGTAATCAATTGATGAATAGTGGGTTGAGGTTGAGGATATGTTTGGGACTTTGAGTTTGTTTTTGATGAATGATGAGTTGTTGGATAGACAATCGCAGGATTTGTTGAAGTTTTAGCCACTTTACTAGCAAAGAATCCTTGTTTCCAAATGGGTAGTATTTCTTTCAAACATCCTTGAAGTCCCCTAAAGTGTCAATCAGGGGTTCGTTGTTGGCTGCCGAATGCTAGGAATGGGTTTGCCATCTTGTGAAGGATTGGTCCTCCATGTGAACTTCAACGACCAAAATCTTGTTGGCCTTTGTTAGGTTTGACTGGGTTTTGAAATAAGTTTCTGTGTTGTGTTGTCGCCTAATACAGACTTTATGACACGGGGAAGTCTCCAACCCGCTTTGTGTGTCCTTGGGGGAAAGTTAGAGCTGGGGACCACTGTCACCACAGTCTACCAACTCCTCCGTTTAGGCCAAATCCCAACAGAGCCAAGGGGGGTAGTCCTTACATGAAGGTTTATTAACAATTTAGTTAAAGGGATTTTATTTTATTAAGGTTACAAAATTACGAGATCAGTGCCTAGATTAAATGGAGTCAAAAGATTACAAGTTACAAACTTACAAAAGAATTAAGAATGATTATCTACAGTTGTCTAAGTTAAGCAAGATCTACAATATTAACAATATGAACAAATGCTAAAGAATGGTTAAACAAATATACAATGATACCTGAAAAGAAACAAGATATACATCGGATGAACAAGTTATTATCTAAAAGATCTAATGATAGATTGCTTTCAAGTTACAAGATTAAACAATGCTTTACTCAAGCGTGCCACAGTACTTTAAAGATATTATACTTGAAAGTGCAAGGTACTGAAATGAAATTGAGATGCTTGCAAGATGTACTTGTAAAATGAAAGCCTTGAAAAGCAAGGACTTTGAAGCAAATACTAAAACTAAAATGTGGGTAAGACGTTTTGAAATGTCTCTTGGTTCGTTTTAATAAATTTTATTTAAAGTTGAAGTCTTTGATTAAGTTTTAGATCCGGTGGTGTGACTACCCCAATCTAGTATTTCTCAAGTCAAAGAGGGAATGCTAGTGCGCTCAAAACAGTGGAAACAAGTCCACCTGTAGCTCCCAGGTCAAACCCCAATGCCCCGATGCTCAACAAGGAGGACGTAGAACGCCTAGAGACCCCCCACGGTCTTCTACTCCAACTAGCTTCCGAGGTCACTGTTTTTAATCAATCAGAAAAATAGCAAGATAGATGCCTATTAAACTAGAGCCCCTAAGCCTCTTTTCTTTTCATACCCTTACCTGAGTTCCCTAAAGGGAGATAACAAGGGGGCAGAGGATACACAAACAGTTTAGGTGGTATATTTTAAGTAAATTGTAGATTTGTTTTTACAGTAAGCAAAATAAATTACAGAATTAACAAGTTAATAGATTCAACCTAAGCGTTATCCCTTATGGGAGGTGCCGGTACTCGATCTCTGGACAATTAAGAAATAAAATTGCTTTGCAGGAAAGTAAAAGATTGCAGAAAGTAAAGTGAGCTAATTAATGTTTCCTAAAGCCCCCAAACCCCTCCGTTTTTCATACCCTTGATCCGAGTTCCCTAAAGGGAGATAACGGAGGGCAGATGATACACGGACGGATGTTAGGTTGTATATTCCTTCAAATCAGTAAACTAGGTGACAGAAAGTAAAGATCTAACTAAATTCTTTGTTTGAAAAAGACTCATGCTTGAAAGTAAACTAATCTAAACAAAATATACTAACCACACATCAATCTCCCTAAAAGAGAAGGTGGGTAAAAAAAAAGGCTGAAAACTATTAGATCTACTTGAAAATGAAAGCACAACTACTTATCTACTTCCTACCTAATTACAATATGATTACAAATTATTTTGAAAGCTTTTAGAGAATACCCACGAGGAGACTCTCCAGAGGCTTACAAATAGCTAGAAAATAGAGTAAGAAGATAAGAGGTTGAACCCTTTTGAAACCGGTTGCAAGTTGAGGTGTTTTAGATGTGATTTGGGCATAACCTCCCCTTGTAAACTATAAAACCAGCTAAAAACCAGCAAGCAAAGCTTGCTGGAAAATGACAGGAAACTCAAAAGGAAGTTAGAAAATGTTAGTATAAAAATACAGAAATTTTATAGTAAAAATCTGGGTTTTAAAATATCAGAAAATTGAATATTAGAGGGCTGAAAATTGCATTTTCAGCCACCTAAAACACAGTAAGAAATCAGATCTAAAATATATCATAAAATATAACATGGATCTATTAAAGGAAACTAGATTTTGCTACTAAACAATAACAAAACTACTAGTTCCTAAAACAGAAAACAAGATTAGAGATTAGGGCCTTGGAGGGAGAACTTTTCCAAGCTTGGATCCCTGCAAAGCGTTTAGCTAAAGCTGCAAAACTCACACATAGAGATGAGAACACCATAAATCATGCAAAAACCTTTGCAAAATCTTACAATGTTAATCACAAGTGCAAATAGAAAAACTTCTACCTACAAGTCTCTCCACAAAAACCTTTGTGGAGAGCTTCTATGATAAATAATGCAACAATAACCAACCATAAACAGTTACCTCACTCTTCAAGGCACAAAATGGGTGCACCAACAAATGTATCCTCCAAAGATTGATGTATTATAAACACCAATAGGGCAACAACATTACAATAGCCAAAGAAAACTTGAGAGAGAAGAATAGAGAAGAGAGGGAGAATAGGGTATTTTTGGCAGCATAACCATGCTCCAAAGAATTATCATAAAATGAGAGGAGGGGCCTCTCTTTTATAGTTGAAAAGATCTCAAACCCACTCCCAAATCAAGGGTCCAAAACATAGATATAAACTCTAGCTCTCCTCCACCCTTAGATCTAGGTTTGTTGACTTTGCAAGCCATCCACCAATCATAAGCAAGGGTGTCTTTTCAAATCAATGGTAAAAAAGATAGATCCATGTCACAATGAAGCTTAACCCTTAGATCTAGGGTTTCCATGATTCAAGTAGGGCCTCTTTTGACTCAAATTTTAATTTTATTATTTTTAATTTGATCTTTAATTTTTTAATCTTTTATATTTTGATCTTTTATTTTTAATTTTTAATTTTTAATCTTTATTTTATCTTTTATTTTTAATTTTTATCTTTTTATTTTTTAATCTTTTAATATTTTATTTTCAAGTTTTAATCTTATATTTTTTATTTTTATTTTTTAATTTTAATTTTATCTTTTATTTGAAATCTCTTTTTATTTTATTTTTTATCTGGGGCTTTTTTAACTCAAATTTTGATTTTTATTATTTTTGTTTATTAATCTTTTATTCAATCTTTTATTTTATATTTTTATTCTTTTATTTATTTATTTTTTTATCTAGGGCTTTCTTTGACTCAAATTTTGATTTTTTATTCTTATCTTTTATTTTTTATTTTTTAATCTTTTATTTAAATTTTTTACTTTAAATCTTTTATTTTTTATTTTTTAATCTTTTATTTAAATTTTTTACTTTAAATCTTTTATTTTTTATCTTTTATTAAGACAAGAGGGGCACACCACTTGGGAAATCTTCAAAAATTTATTTTGACCATGGGGGGTTTATTTAAATAAAAATTAACTATGATTATCCACCTCCCAAACTTAATTACCATGGCTTTATTTGATTTTTTCCTTCAAAATCAAATAATTTAATTTTTCACCCTTGGAAATTAAATTAATTTCCTAGGGAAAAAAAACCTTGTCTTAACCAAAATTGGTCTAACTTCCCAACTCCTTGTCAGAATGACATGAGACTTGGACCAATGGCTTGGGGGGTGTCATAGCTTTTTTATTTGCATTCATAGCCCCTATTACAAAATGCCAAGGTTCAAGAAATTAGATTATTACATCGAAATTTAATTAATTAACCACCAAATGGTAAAGTTAATTAATTAAGAAAAAATCAAAATAGAAATTAAAATCCTAATGAAATTCCGCAATACTACAAGATATGGCTAGCATGGTCATGGAAAACAACTTGAAACCTTAGCCACCTCATGGGCTTAATTATCAGAACGCCAATTCACCACTTTGGAGGATTGGTGAGTGAAAAACCCAACCAATTAAAATTGTTAATTAACAAAATGAACTGGAAGGGGAAAAAAACACTCGGTGAAGAGGACTTCCCTGATAATAAAGTCCATGGTGACATCCTTAGAGGAATGACTCATGATGACATATAAAGTTACATTAATTATCCCACGCAGGGGAGCGGACATTTCGTGTACAAAAGGGGTAGAATTGCCCCGCTGAGTGAAAAATCCTTAGGATTTTTCCATGGTACAAACTGCACATAATGTACATCTTCAATGTACATGAGGTTGCCACCTAGTCGAAATAGGTGGGCAACATCTGGCTCCAACTTGGGGACGTGTGTTCGATCATCGGAGAGCATACGAGAACTCCAGACACTACAACCACAAGTTCTCACCAATAACCAACATAAGTCCTCATGTAGAAACCAATAAATAATCAATAATGAATAAATGAAATGACGACACAATGATCATACATATAGGCATAAATAATTTTAAAGAATGAAATAATACAAAGATGTTAAAAGAATTCAAGGAAAATGGTTAGAGATACATTACAGAGAGTGTCCCTTAGGACACAAAGTATTTATCTTTTTGAAGAAAAACCTGATTTGTGGCTCGTTTGACCCTTTCCTGTTTCTTGTGACTTTGATAGTGCCTCACATTTTTGAAAATTTGCCAAAAGTCCACACTATCAAAAAATTGCTCATGCCATATTTTATTAACTTCCTTTACTTTGATTCCATCCTTTATATTTTCCGGGAAGCTAACAAAAATAACATGATCCTTTCCACTATATACACTGTCCACATTCTGAAAAAACACTAATTCATTTTGGCATGCCTCGACTGTCTTTTCTTTTAAAACATTCTGAAAATGGTTTGACACTTTACTGACTTGAGGAGAACTTACTAAAGCCTTGGGTGGCTTATCCTTTTGGGCTGGAACCTTTACATTACTGATCCGACCCCCTAAATCCATACTCAAATTATTACTTGAAAATACACTTTGTTTAGGGGTAAGTTCATGGTCACATGTTTCTTCTACTTTGTCCATATTTCTAGTCATGCAAACTGTAGAACATACCAGGAACACAGAGAGGGGGGGGGGTGAATCTGTGTGTGCAGTCTTTATTACTTTTTCAGCTTTTATAATCAACAACTTATTTAATATTATGCATTGTCACATTATCATTATATGACCATCAGCATTGTCATCATCATCATATCATCATCATCACATAGAAAGCAAAGCAACACAGTACACAAGATTTTTACGTGGAAACCCAAGTCCTGGGGGGAAAACCATGAAAGCCTTTTTAATAATAGTTGTCCAGAAATAACTGGATGAAAAGAACAACTGTCTTATTATATAGACTTTAATTTTTCAGCTTCAACTGACAGGAGGCTACGACCCCTTGTTTTACAGGCTGCGACCTGAAGGAAGCTACCACTCCCTAGTTTTCCGGCTTCTACCGGAAGGAGGCTACGACCCCCTTTCCTTGCCCCGTCCTGCCACCCTGATAAGAAGATAGATATAGCTGAACCACAACCGCACTGATCCTGCAGACCTGTTATTCAACACTTGTGCTACACTGCACAACCTGTACCATACTGCACAACATGTACCACACTGCACAACCACTGCCACTACTAGCCACTGCTCATTACTTGATCACTACTCATCAACCGATCACTGTCCACTGTATCACAATACTCATCAACATGTACAATCAACCTATACCAATCAATCTGTTTCTCACATCAACCAACTCAGTCAAACTGAGTCTGCTCACCAAAACCTGTCCACCTGAATCAAACCAACTGCTCATACAACTCAGCCAATCTAAGTCAAGCCAATTTCTCATAAGGCAACCTATGCCAATCCAATCTCTGAATCTACTGCAGATATCACTGCCACATACTGCTCATGTACCTCTGATCATACACAATTACTGAACAAGTAACTCTTCTCTGCTTATGCTAAACACAAGGCATGCATCATCATAGTGCATAGAAGAATGTCATCACACCATAGCATGCATCATGTCATCATTATCAATGCATGTATCATCAAATCATAGCAGACTGTGCATCGTAGAGAGTTCATCATAGCATGGAAGAGTATCATCACAAAAACAAACTACTGTACACACCCCATTTACTGTGTTTGCACTTGCTGCTCACACACTAGTACACACACAGCTTACTCACTCATATAAACACTATACTGTTCACACCTTTGACTGATAAACTGTACATCCACTCACACTTACAGACTCATAGTCCATATATACACATGTCTACTTTAACTGTAAATCACATGTTAATATTGTTCACATACATACCTTGTCTATCTGTCCATGTCAAACTGTCTATCAGCCTGTCACACGGTTTATCAAGTGAACTGTTCACTCTTCAAAATCCCAAGCAAAACTTGTGGAAGAATTCAGATCTGCTGCTGCTGTATTAGTTTGGGTCTGCAAAAACTCTGATCACAGACTATAAGGCGTATTCTCAACGTCCATACAACCAGCGATCATCAATATAACCTTCTTTCGCATTTACAGCCCTGTCTTTCCTCCTTTAGACTGCAAAATAAGGGATGTCAGTTCATGTCCAATTCACATCATTGAGCTTCAGCTCTCGCGTTCTCCTTTGCAAGTCAGTTCTAAAATTTAAACAACATTTGATCTGAAAAATACCCAAAATCTCAAAGCAGCCACTTTATCAACATTCAGCTTAAGCTTGAATTTTTACAAGGATTCCAGCGCCATTTTCTCGACAATAGCATTACAAAACTGGCTAGCAATTGGGTTTCCTTCAAATATTATTGAGATTTCTGTTAACCCCAAAAAGGAATAAAACAAGAAGTTACAACAGCAATTGAAACCATCAGTCTTCTATGCCAAAGAATTCAAATTATTCACAAGTGAACACACCTGCTTATCCAAAAAAAATTCAAACCTTACAACTGTAAAACACAGCTCTACCGAACGCTGTAATGAACTCTGTTGATGCCTTTCAACGCTTATTACAGAATATTCTACAACTGTCAAACACCCTGCTTTAGGGGGGGTCTCCACGATTTCGATGTAAATAACAAATGGGTAGAGACAGAGTTCTGAAAGTGCCTTAGGAAGCTACGGTGCATCAATTGAAGGCCACTGTAGAGAACGAAGGTCGTGAGCTCTGAGCAGAGATTAATAAATTTGGTAGCGGTGACTCTAGAACTGCAAAGAGGAAACAAAGTCGAACAATTTGAGAGCATCAATCTTGAGCCCGTGACCTGCTGCTATAACCACCGAAACCATTAGTCCAAGAGAAATAAAAAAGACTGGCCATAAATTGAACCGTAACCTTCATCCTCCGAGTCCCGGCACGTCATTTCAGTGAAGCCGCGCCCATAAAATTCCTGTCAAAATTGTCATTCTGCAGCTCCTGCACTCTGGTCAATTCTTCTCTTCTTAATTCTGAATTCGGTACCTTTAAACCCTCTCAGCCAATACAGATCACAAAAACTCAGAGCTATCTCAAATTCTCAACGGCCAACACTTGAAAGAAAATGATGCGGCTGTTGCAATCGGCCAACACTTAAAAAAATTGCGACTGTTGCAATAATAGAGCACTAGTAATTCCATAAATAAAAAACAATATAACTATATTTATATGGAAAAGTAAAATGATCGTTTTCTTATTTTAATGAAATTTTTTTTTTGTCATATTTTATTTTCAAATTAACCTTTTCCTTGTTTTACTGAGTTTTATCAAAGGAATGTTTTTCTTTTCTTTTCTTTGTAAATCATTTTAATATTTAATAAAAAGAATTAATATTTTATTAATATTTTATTAAACCTTTAAACCTTTAATATTTTCTTTATTAAAACTTTTAATATTTAAACTTAAGGGTAGCGGTTAGTTTATTAATATTTTATTAAACCTTTAAATCTTTATTAAAACTTTTAATATTTAAACTTAAGGGTAGTGGTTAAATGTATTGGTGATTTAGGGACTTCTCCTAGGGTAACAAGACCTTAATAGCATGCAAGGGACCACTGAAGAGTAATAGGACAAGATTGTGGTACTGGCAAATCATAAGACAACTTAGGGGTACTTGAACACTCTACAGGGATTTTGGCATTGTCCCAAGGGCTCCAAGAGCTTCAGACTTGGGCTTGAACAAAGTCAAAAGGTCTCCTTTGACGCTGACACTTACTCAACCCTCAGAGGCTCCTCAAGGGGCACCAAGACACACTGACACACACCTGTTGGCATCAATGACAATTTAGTCAACAATCTCCCTCTTTGTCATTGATGACAACGCCAAAGCTGCCCCTTCGAATGAACTTCCTTTGTCCACACAACTCCCCCTTAGATCATGCTTCTTTTACCTCCTTGTTCAACTTTTTCTCCCCCTTTGGCATCAATGGCAAATGGAACATCCTTTGATCATACTGCTCCCCCGCAGAGAATGCTCTCCCTTAGGCCATGCTCCCCCTGTCATCAACTTCTCTTCCTTTTCAACTTTTCTTCCTTAGCATCAGGAACCTCTTTTGGCACTACTTCTTCCCTTATCAATGAGCATTGATGCTTCTTTGATGGACTTGTATTCTATCCCACGAATACTGCTGGAACCAACTACTATACAATACTCAAATCTGATAATCAGGCACATATCTCCTTTTACACATTCTTTGTACACTTTATATCACTAGTAAATAGTCTTCAAAATGGCATTGGGTCTTTCCCAAGATTTTCATCATTTCTATTTTGATCTACTAACTTTATTCTCCATACTTTGGTAGGATGATGGTTGTTCATGTCATTCGATTGAACTTTCTTTCTTCTCCAAACTTTAACCTTCCCCTGCTCTCTGCAATGTTTTGCGAGATGACCATAATGATAACAATTGTAGCACTGGACCGAAAATGTACTTTTATTTCTTTCTGGAGTGATTCTGTCATGAGCTCTGCAATGAATGGCTTTGTGACCATAGTTGTAACACTTGTAGCAGTGACCATGGAACCTTATAGGATATCTCTGAGCAGTAACTTCTCTTAATTCTTGCTGATCATGTGATCTTCTAAGAATACATGTATTACTGTTAGCCTTTTCTTCTTTTACTATAGAGATTTTACTTTCTTCAATGTTCTTCTCAATCTTCGAATTTGTCTTTAACTGAGTAGTTGTTTTGTCCAGGTCTTCCCTCAAGGAGAGCATCTTCAATTCTTGCTTTTGACAAATTTCTATCTTTTCTTGGAGTTGTCTTGTTAGATCTTCTTCTATATTCTTGACTTCTTCTACCTGTTTGTTGAGAGCAAAGATATTGTCCTCCATCTTTCCTTTTGAATTCGGATCATCGTCATGGAATTTTTGCAGTTGACCTTGTAGTATATGATTCTCCTTTCTCAGTACTGAGAGGTCCTTTTCAAATTCAAAGTTTGTCAGACATACCTGCCGTAACTCTACCTTCAAGGATTTGATTTCAAGTTCTTGTTTTCTTCTTAACTTCTCTTCCAATATTTCTTTAGCATTGTAGGAACTTATCTCATTGTCTTTGTCTTGTAGCTTGCGGATCAATTCTTTTTCCTTATCTTCTAGTAGTCTTTTGAGCTTGACAATTTCTTCTGAGTGCTTTTCAATTTTTGTAGCTGACTTCTCAATTTTGTCTTTCAAAGATTTGGATATGGCTTCTTTGATTTTGGTCACTTCTTCAATTTGGAGTTTCAGATTAATTATGGTCTGTGTGGCCTTTTCAGATTCTTCTTGATTGTTCTTCTCGGCTTTGTCCAATTGCTCTTTCAATACCTGTTTCTGTTCACATAGATTTTTCACTTCTTGCGAAACTTTAGTAATTTCATTGTCTATCATAATATCAGCTCAATTTCTATTACTCATCGGAGAGCAAGGATTTTCATCATAATCTGAAGTGTTACATTCAATTAATTCAGAATAGCTCTTATTTTCTATACCTGATAAACATATATCTTTAAAAGAATTACAAACAGAGTGTTCAGGGAACATACCTTCATACTTACCTGGATGTTGTATTGAATCGTCTTCTGCTTCTTGTTCTTCATTTAGCTGATTTATTTTGAACGACAATTCTTCAGCTGAGTTGCACTTTCCTATTTTCTCCTTTTGGAGATCTGTTAGATCTTCAAGCATTAATTCCATAACCTCTACTTCCTCTTCTTTATTGGAGTAATATTGCTCTAATTTGAGCCATAGTTCCCTAGCTGAGATGCACTTCCCTGTTTTCTTCTTTTGGATATTTGCTAGGCCTTCAAGGATGGCTTCCATAGCCATAGAATTATTTTTCTTTGCTTCTTTCTGAGCTGATGTTTTCATTTTCTTTGGAGCTGTATATCCAGTAACAACTGACTTCCATACACCAATTGCCTCAAGATAAGCCTGCATTCTCATTTTCCAGATCAAGTAATAATTTGACTCACATGACAATGGTACTCCCTTCACCGAGAACCCCATGGTGTGCTAAAGATCTCCTTCAAGCTGATAAGGCTTTCTGTGAAGGACCCGCTCTGATACCAATTGTAGAACATACCAGGAACACAGAGAGGGAGGGGGGTGAATCTGTGTGTGCAGTCTTTATTACTTTTTCAGCTTTTATAATCAACAACTTATTCAATATTATGCATTGTCACATTATCATTATATGACCATCAACATTGTTATCATCATCATATCATCATCATCACATAGAAAGCAAAGCAACACAGTACACAAGATTTTTACGTGGAAACCCAAGTCATGGGGGGAAAACCATGGAAGCCTTTTTAATAATAGTTGTCCATAAATAACTGGATGAAAAGAACAACTGTCTTAATATATAGAATTCAATTTTTTAGCTTCAATTGAAAGGAGGCTACGACCCCCTGTTTTATAGGCTGCGACCTGAAGGAAGCTACCACTCCCTAGTTTTCCGGCTTCTACCGTAAGGAGGCTACGACCCCCTTTTCTTGCCCCGTCCTGCCACCCTGATAAGAAGATAGAAATAGCTGAACCACAACCGCACTGATCCTGCAGACTAGTTATTCAACACTTGTGCTACACTGCACAACCTGTACCATACTGCACAACATGTACCACACTGCACAACCACTGCCACTACTAGCCACTGCTCATTACTTGATCACTACTCATCAACCGATCGCTGTCCACTGTATCACAATAGTCATCAACATGTACAATCAACCTATACCAATCAATTTGTTTCTCACATCAACCAACTCAGTCAAACTGAGTCTGCTCACCAAAACCTGTCCACCTGAATCAAACCAACTGCTCATACAACTCAGCCAATCTAAGTCAAGCCAATTTTTCATAAGGCAACCTATGCCAATCCAATCTTTGAATCTACTGCAGATATCACTGCCACATACTGCTCATGTACCTCTGATCATACACAATTACTGAACAAGTAACTCTTCTCTGCTTATGCTAAACACAAGGCATGCATCATCATAGTGCATAGAAGAATGTCATCACACCATAGCATGCATCATGTCATCATTATCAACGCATGTATCATCAAATCATAGCAGACTGTGCATTGTAGAGAGTTCATCATAGCATGGAAGAGTATCATCACAAAAACAAACTACTGTACACACCCCATTTACTGTGTTTGCACTTGCTGCTCACACACTAGTACACACACAGCTTACTCACTCATATAAACACTATACTGTTCACACCTTTGACTGATAAACTGTACATCCACTCACACTTACAGACTCATAGTCCATATATACACATGTCTACTTTAACTGTAAATCACATGTTAATATTGTTCACATACATACCTTGTCTATCTGTCCATGTCAAAATGTCTATCAGCCTGTCACACGGTTTATCAAGTGAACTGTTCACTCTCCAAAATCCCAAGCAAAACTTGTGGAAGAATTCAGATCTGCTGCTGCTGTATTAGTTCGGGTCTGCAAAAACTCTGATCATAGACTATAAGGCGTATTCTCAACGTCCATACAACCAGCGATCATCAATATAACCTTCTTTCGCATTTACAGCCCTGTCTTTCCTCCTTTAGACTGCAAAATAAGGGATGTCAGTTCATGTCCAATTCACATCATTGAGCTTCAACTCTCGCGTTCTCCTTTGCAAGTCAGTTCTGAAATTTAAACAACATTTGATCTGAAAAATACCCAAAATCTCAAAGCAGCCACTTTATCAACATTCAGCTTAAGCTTGAATTTTTACAAGGATTCCAGCCCCATTTTCTCGACAATAGCATTACAAAACTGGCTAGCAATTGGGTTTCCTTCAAATATTATTGAGATTTCTGTTAACCCCAAAAAGGAATAAAACAAGAAGTTACAACAACAATTGAAACCGTCAGTCTTCTATGCCGAAGAATTCAAATTCTTCACAAGTGAACACACCTGCTTATCCAAAAAAAATTCAAACCTTACAACTGTAAAACACAGCTCTACCAAACGCTGTAATGAACTCTGCTGATGCCTTTCAACGCTTATTACAGAATATTCTACAACTGTCAAACACCCTGCTTCAGGGGGGGTCTCCACGATTTCGATGTAAATAACAAATGGGTAGAGACAGAGTTCTGAAAGTGCCTTAGGAAGCTACGGTGCATCAATTGAAGGCCATTGTAGAGAACGAAGGCCGTGAGCTCTGAGCAGAGATTAATAAATTTGGTAGCGGTGACTCTAGAACTGCAAAGAGGAAACGAAGTCGAACAATTTGAGAGCATCAATCATGAGCCCGTGACCTGCTGCTATAACCACCGAAACCCTTAGTCCAAGAGAAATAAAAAAGACTGGCCATAAATTGAACCGTAACCTTCATCCTCCGAGTCCCGGCACATCATTTCAGTGAAGCCGTGCCCATAAAATTCCTGTCAAAATTGTCATTCTGCAGCTCTTGCACTCTGGTCAATTCTTCTCTTCTTAATTCCTAATTCGGTACCTTTAAACCCTCTCAGCCAATACAGATCACAAAAACTCAGAGCTGTCTCAAATTCTCAACGGCCAACACTTGAAAGAAAATGATGCGGCTGTTTTAATCGGACAACACTTAAAAAAATTGCGACTGTTGCAATAATAGAGCACTAGTAATTCCATAAATCAAAAACAATATAACTATATTTATATGGAAAAGTAAAATGATCGTTTCCTTATTTTAATGAATATTTTTTTTTTGTCATATTTTATTTTCAAATTAACCTTTTCCTTGTTTTACTGAGTTTTATCAAAGGAATGTTTTTCTTTTCTTTTCTTTGTAAATCATTTTAATATTTAATAAAAAGAATTAATATTTTATTAATATTTTATTAAACCTTTAAACCTTTAATATTTTCTTTATTAAAACTTTTAATATTTAAACTTAAGGGTAGTGGTTACTTTATCAATATTTTATTAAACCTTTAAATCTTTATTAAAACTTTTAATGTTTAAACTTAAGGGTAGTGGTTAAATGTATTGGTGATTTAGGGACTTCTCCTAGGGTAACAAGACCTTAATAGCACGCAAGGGACCACTGAAGGGTAATAGGACAAGATTGTGGTACTGGGAAATCATAAGACAACTTAGGGGTACTTGAACACTCTACAGGGCTTTTGGCATTGTCCCAAGGGCTCGAAGAGCTTCAGACTTGGGCTTGAACAAAGTCAAAAGGTCTCCTTTGACCCTGACACTTACTCAACCCTCATAGGCTCCTCAAGGGGCACCAAGACACACTGACACACACCTGTTGGCATCAATGACAATTTAGTCAACACAAACCATGTCCTTACTATCGTCTACTGAATCTAATAAATCCTCATTATTGTCAAACACAAATTCATGACCAACCATATTAACCTGTTCTATTCTTTCTCTAGCTGCTAACTTTTTCTTTATAATCTGAAAGAAAATGGGACAAGTCCCTTCCTCATGTGAATCATCACAAGCCCTACAGTAAGGGATTACTGGATCATCAAACCAATTGTTTGCTTCCATAGGCTTTGGAGGTCTTTCTTGTTCTTGATAAGGGGGTCCTTTAGGGAGACCCTTTTGCCATCTATCATTTGGCTTATGATTATTACCTTTATATTTTTCCATGGCAACTATCTTATTATGCATAGATGATAATTGATTAATATAGACTTCTTCCATTTGCTTAATCAATCGGGCGAGCTCTTTGATAGAGTCACCTTGGGGTTCTTGGTTTTGAACTTTCTTAACTTCCTTTGAAAACCCAAGAACATTTGATTTCCCCGAATCTTGCATATTCTTATCTATTTTAATAGCTTTGTCTTGTGCCTCCCTAACATTTGTAGGCTCTTTATTCCTTAGCTGGTATCTCATTTCCCTTTCAAAATCTTGAACGTAGAAAACTAAGATGGCCTTTTCAGGAGGCTTAATATCTTGAGGGAGACTTTTAACCAATTCATTAAATCTTCTGTTAAATCCTTCCACTGTTTCATTATCTTCCTTATGGCTAGAGTGCAAGGCAGTTAACAAGGAATGGTGATCCCTATTATCTCCCTATTTATCATTAAAAGCTTCAATGATTCCCTTAAGGTCTTTAAACGTGTTATCATCATGTTCCATAAACCAATCAATGGCCTCTTCCTCTAAGGACAAAACAAAGAGCTTCATCTTCACATCCTCATGGTTGTGCGCCATACATCATCTTGCAATACATAAATTGAAATTTCTGATGTGGGCTTTAGCACTTGTAACATTGTCTCCTTGAAAAGAAGGCAACTTATCTATAGCTTTCTCTGGAACTTCATGAGGGTATCCAACAATTTTAGAGAAATCACATGGTCTATAATAATTATTCATTGTTCAGGTTGGTTTACTTAGATAAACAACAAAGGCATATTAGAAATTAGCTTCTTCTCCAAGACTTGTAAAGATTCTACAGGGAGCAAGTTTGTTTAACTTCCTCTAAAAGCCTTTTCAGGATCTAAGAGGAAGCTAAGCAAACCAAAGGGCTCTAGGTAGAATACCTTACTATATATTTTGAAGTGGAGTCGCCACTTGGAGAACAAGTACACTTCCAATATGGGTAAAAGAAAAAAAAAATTAAGGTTATTAATTTTTTATTTATTTATTAACACTTAAAGAATTAAATTGAAGAATTAAAGTATTAAATATAAAATTATTTAACTAATGTCAAGACCAAGGACAAAAGACTTGTCCCCGACAACGACGCCAAAGATGTTGCCGCCTAATACACACTTTATGGCACGGGGAAGTCTCCAACCCGCTTTGTGTGTCCTTGGGGGCAAGTTAGAGCTGGGGACCACTGTCACCACAGTCTACCAACTCCTCCGTTTAGGCCAAATCCCAACAAAGCCAAGGGGGGTAGTCCCTACATGAAGGTTTATTAACAATTTAGTTAAAGGGATTTTATTTTATTAAGGTTACAAAATTACGAGATCAGTGCCTAGATTAAATGGAGTCAAAAGATTACAAGTTACAAACTTACAAAAGAATTAAGAATGATTATCCACAGTTGTCTAAGCTAAGCAAGATCTACAATATTAACAATATGAACAAATGCTAAAGAATGGTTAAACAAATATACAATGATACCTGAAAAGAAACAAGATATACACCGGATGAACAAGTTATTATCTAAAAGATCTAATGACAGATTGCTTTCAAGTTATAAGATTAAACAATGCTTTACTCAAGCATGCCACAGTACTTTAAATATATTATACTTGAAAGTGCAAGGTACTGAAATGAAATTGAGATGCTTGCAAGATGTACTTGTAAAATGAAAGCCTTGAAAAGCAAGGACTTTGAAGCAAATACTAAAACTAAAATGTGGGTAAGACGTTTTGAAATGTCTCTTGGTTCGTTTTAATAAATTTTATTTAAAGTTGAAGTCTTTGATTAAGTTTTAGACCCGGTGGTGTGACTACCCCAATCTAGTATTTCTCAAGTCAAAGAGGGAATGCTAGTGCACTCAAAACAGTGGAAACAAGTCCACATGTAGCTCCCAGGTCAAACCTCAATGCCCCGGTGCTCAACAAGGAGGACGTAGAACGCCTAGAGACCCCCCACGGTCTTCTACTCCAACTTGCTTCCGAGGTCACTGTTTTTAATCAATCGAAAAAATAGCAAGACGGATGCCTATTAAACTAGAGCCCCTAAGCCTCTTCACTTTTCATACCTTTACCTGAGTTCCCTAAAGGGAGATAACAAGGGGGCAGAGGATGCACAAACAGTTTAGGTTGTATATTTTAAGTAAATTGTAGATTTTTTTTTACAGTAAGCAAAATAAATTACAGAATTAACAAGTTAATAGAGTCAACCTGAGCGTTATCCCTTATGGGAGGTGCCGGTACTTGATCTCTGGACAATTAAGAAATGAAATTGCTTTGCAGGAAAGTAAAAGATTGCAGAAAGTAAAGTGAGCTAATTAAGGTTTCCTAAAGCCACCAAACCCCTTCGTTTTTCATACCCTTGATCCGAGTTCCCTAAAGGGAGATAACGGAGGACAGAGGATACATGGACGGATGTTAGGTTGTATATTCCTTCTGGGGTTTCCCAGCTATTACAGGCTGCAAATCGTGAACCAACAAATAATCCCTCTGAGTGTTTTAGATCTTTGGATACTGATGTCTACGATGAATGCTGTGGATAAATTTGGGTGATCGATCCCAAGAAGAGACTAGGGCAGATATTTCACTGCCGAACTGTCGGTAGCTGAAGACACTGTCTTCAAACCCAACTGCCGTGGCTGCATGCTGTGCTTCTCCTCAAAACTCCAAATCAATCAACAATAACAATAAATAGTCTCTATAGTCCAATAACCCTCTTAAATAGAACCTCATGCGCTTTTAGGGTTTGCATGTCACTTTTAGGGTTTATGATTCGCATTTGCATGCATGCAATTCTAATTTGCTGTTGAATTTTAAGTCTAAAGAAATAATGATTCTTTTATCCGACTGATGACTTTAACATTGAACAAATGTCCTGTTCTGCTCTAAGTATCAAATTCCCTCAATCAATTCCCTCTCATGCAGTACCCACTCGAACCTATGGATATTAAGTAGGTTAGCAGGTGTCTTGGGGTGCTTAATTAGAGGGGGACATTACATAAATGAAAATCAGATATGGAATTAGAGGAAAAACTAACACTTCATAGCCAGTCCATAACTAACCCAAACAATAAAGTAGTTCAACTTGATTACAACATTGAGATAGCAAGATTCCCAGGCTTTCCAATATACAATATTTCCCTGTAGAGTGTTAAGACAAAAAATTGTGGTCATGGAAAACTGCCACCAAAAATTCCCTGATTATTCAATAGCAAGATGAGAGGAAGATTCTGTTACGACAAATGATCAAGTTGATCAGACTATTATACTGCTACAAGTCATACATAAAGTTTCCTTAGAAAAAGCAACTCAAACATTCGATCTAGCTGTAACACCTCCTTATATTGAAACACTGAATATGGACAAACCCCTTTAACAAACAGAGTTTGATTTCCTAGGAGAATTATGAAATATGAGTGTTAAGATCCCCCTGGTCCAAGCCATCAAAGTTATTTTGATCTATGCCAAGGCTGTTCAAGAGATATTCCTAGTATAACCGAGGAAAAGAGACCTTTTGATTTGATGATAGGAAGAACCTTTTTGACTAAGTACTTAGATCCAAGAAGTCCAATCATCTTCACATTAATAGAATTCCCGTTACATAATTTTATGACAAAAGAAACGATGAAAAAAATTCAAATGTTTGGCATGAGACCTACCCCTATAGTGCTTCAATTAGCTTATAAATCGATTGTGAAACTAGAGGGTATTTTTGAAGATGTAATAGTCTCTGTCTATTCATGGGAATATCCAACAAACTTCATGGTTCTACAATCTAAATCTAATTTGGGAGGTTATCCATTAATTCTAAGTCAACCTTGGATGTCGGTAAAGGAATATGACCGTCACTTATGGAGATTCTACAAAGGAACTTTGATTATATCCTCTTGCTAAACCAAGTTTTCCCTATGAAACACCCATTTTTATTGAAAATGAAGATAGTGAGGATGCAAATTTTTGACAACTACTTATGATAGAATCAACCCTCTCCTTTAAAGAGAAGACTGAAGATGATCTCATTTTATATATCCTCACTAATTCCCATTCACTCACCAATAACCTCATGAGTATGATGGAAAATGTATGTTCTACCTTTGCAATTAAGAAATAATTCCAATCCATCCCTGCTTATTTATACATTGTATCTGAAACAAATAATGAGCCAATAAATATTTTTTCTAGGAAAAACACTCAACATCAATCCTCACAATGAAACATTACAAAAACATTACTTGATTAAGTTATTATAATTGCATGCTGAAGCATTTGCATAGAATTACATAGATATGAAAATAATTCACCCAAGTTTATGCACACATCACATTTACATTAAAGATGATTCTTGACCAATAAGATAATCACAGAGGCGGATGAGGCATGCTCTATGAGATATAATCAAAGAATATCTGCAAAATTTACTCAATGTAAACTTTATTTATTATATCTCAAACAGGAAATGGGTCTCCCATTTGGTGACTATTCCAAAAAAGAATGGGAAACAAAGAGTCTACATAGATTATTGTGAACCAAACAAGGCAACTCTCAAGGATCACTTTCCTCTTCTCTTATTGATCAGGTATTTGATACATTGGCAGGGACCAAATATTTCTCATATCTTGATGGATTCAATGGTTACAATCAGATTTAGGTTGCCCCTGAAGATCAAAACAAGTCAACCTTCACTTGCCCATGGGGAACACATGCCTACCGGGTACTACCCTTTTGCCTATGCAATGCTCAAACCACATTCCAAAGGGCTGTCCTCATAATATTTGTTGATCTAATTCATGACTGTATTGAGGTGTATATGGACTATTTCAATGTATATAGGAACACCTTTGAAGAAGCATTGAATAACCTTGAAAATGTCCTTGTTTGGTGCAAATAATCAAATTTATTCCTTAGCCACGAAAAGTGTCACATGATACTTAAAAAAGGGATTGTTAATTAAGTTTTCATTAATTCCAACAATGCCTTGTCATTGATACCGACAAGTGTGTCTTGGTGCCCCTTGAGGAGCCCCCGAGGGTTAAATAGTTGTCAATGTCAAAGGATACCTTTTTGACCTTGTCCAAGCCTAAGTCTGAAGCCCTTGGAGCCCTTTGGACAATGTCAAAAGCCTTGAACACCCTTTAGAGTGTTGAAATACCCCTAAGTTGTCTTTATGGTTCCCCAATTATTTCTTTGGTTTCCCAGTACCACAACCTTTGCCCCAGTACCGTAGAAAAGTGTCCTTGGTGGGTTGAAGAAGTGTAGAGTCCAAATGACCCATTTTGTGGTCATTTGTGTTTGTAATGAGGTCAAGATACCCTATGTAACACCTTGGTTTTGACCCCGTTGCATTAAATGTACATGATGTATATATTGTAATGATCATGGTGCAGAGCTAAAGGCCAAGGCCCCACCATTGATTGGTTATGCTATGTTTCAGATTTAAATTGTCACCGATGGTATATCGGGGCATGCGACATACATATTGAGTTTTGTCATCATGTAAGTATGCATATTTAATTAAAATGAACCCGACCAGCTACGTTCGCGGCAACTAAATTGAGAAGGGGCATGATTTTCACAAGGATAAGGGTGGGGAAATTGTCAAACCTTGAGCCATGAGAAAACCTATGTGTCACCACCTTGTTTTACCCAAGCACTACCACCTTAAAACGTTTAGCTGAGTGGTTGGGGCATTTATTGTTTTGGGAGTGGGGGTGGTAGGATTGTCATTCCTTGCCCATCCGCACACTCCACCAGCAATGAACCTCACGATGGGTAGAGAGATGACTACGCCTCTCATTCCACGCACTACAGGAACGCCATTCTTGCCTTGGTTGTTCGTTTTTCTCATGCATAGGAGCTTTCCTGGTTTTACCCATGCCGTTTTTCCTCTACGGACTTGCGGATGGTGTGGCTGTATACTTCCACACAGGCCGATTTGTGGGTTTTGCGTTGTTGCCACTCACGCAGCAAGATGGGAGCCGTTTGGTCATTGTCACCCACGAATTTTCCTGTGGAGAGCCAATTTACGTTCAGGGACTGTGTGTAAGTTTCCCTCACTGATTTGTGGCTCGTGCATGTGTGTTTCCCTCTGTAGTTGGGGTCTGGTGCAGGTTCCTCTCACGCACAGGCTGGGAGACTGTATTTCTTCCCCAGTGCGGCCTGTGTGAGTCTTTTCCGCTTGCTGAGTTGTCCAGGACGGATTGCTGTTTTTCCCCATGTTGTGATTGCGTTGTTGTCGCGTTTGGGACTGTTGTAATTCGTTTTGGCCACGATAGGGCCAAGAATGAATTAGGAGTCGTTTTCCTTGTTGAAGCTATGGTAACTAAGTAATTGCATGTGTGCAATGGTTGGTCTTCGGACTGTGTTGGGAGCAGGTCTTGGTTTGCTTGATAAACCTGGTGTTTGGAAACCACACAGACAGAGCTAGAGGGCTGGCTTTCTTCTCCACAACCCTTGAATAGCACTAGAAGGGAATGCAGGGCCTGAGGGACTGTGTAGTAGAGAAGGGACTGATTCCTTGTGTTGGGTGTGTTTGGGTGTCTTAGAAGCCAAGCTAGTTCTGGTGTAGGTGTTCTTGGCTCTGTAATGAGCGCACCAGCTTAGCATTTAGCCTTTCCCCAACTCCTTGATGGCCTGATAAACCTAACCATGTTGGCTTGGCTGTCTTGTTGATGGCCTGATAAACCCAACTGTGTTAGCTTGGCTGTGTTTTGTGTATCTTTGGCTAGGTGTAAGCCTGCTTGTTCCCTTATTCCTTGGAGAATCATGCCCAGCTCGGGGGTGGCAGTGCTGCTGAGAGATTAAGGAGCACGCTGGCCTATGGTTGGGTGGAACGTTGCAGCGACGTAGCTGGTTGCGGAATGAGTTCTTCATAAGATAAGTAATCTTGCCTATTTTACTTCTGCAACCATATTTTCTGTTAATGAATGTGATGAACATGTTGAATGAATGGTTGTATGAATGTGTGTTGTTTCCGCTGTGTATGATAAACAATTGCATCTGTGTATGTTCTACTTCAATGCATTTTGTTTTCAGCATTTTTATGAATTCACGTGTTCATGGGGCTGGTAGCCTAGATGGTTAACGCTATGGTAGCGTCCTCTTCGCCGGTCGGAGGGATGGGGACGTGACAGTGTGGTATCAGAGCTCATGTTGCAGCATGGGCCTGAATGGACCACGAAGATGCAGTGATAGAAGCAGGATTTCTTTCTGCCCAGCAGAAATCAATGAATGACTGGAAAATTCAAAAATTTGTCTAAGTGTTTAAACTGTCGGTTCGTCGGAGCACTTAGTGGGAAAGACTTCCGATGTAGCGGAAGAGATAGGCGGAAGCATACCCGATGGAGCACAGTTGGAAGGAAAATTGCAGAAATTTTCTAAGTGTTCAACGTCTGTCGGCAGAAAATAGTTGATCGAGCGCCTGCCATTACGGATGGCTAGACAACTACGCGTCCGACGGGTAAGGCCTCCGACCGTCGACGCTGTAAAGAAAGTTTAAAATTTTCTCTAAGGCCCGAAATCGTCGACTATCGGAAGAAGATAGTGTTTCGCGTGCCGCTGTTTCGGAAGCCTAGAGCACTAGTCTTCTGATGAAAAGAGACTGCCAATACCGATCAGGTTATGCCTCAGCAGATTGGGCTGTCGATCGGGAGAAGATCGAAGATTGTGTTCCGCCGTTGCGGCTGTTGATGGAACTAATTCGCCGACGAAAAGAAGAGAATTGAGCCGAGGAAGCAGCGAGAAGGAATACTAAGAGGAAAAATTTCAAAAATTTCTCTAAGTCCGAGAATTATCGGCTATCGACGATGGTTAGTGGATAGAGCTTTCGACAGCCGATGAGTTATGGTCCGCGGAACCCGCAGTGGGATCACTACCCACCGTTGCGGCTGTTTAGTGAACTATCCTTCCAATGAATAGTGCACCCGATCGCCGATGAACAGCGGAAGAAGTCAGGTGTTTGGACTACCGAAACATCGGATTGATAGTTGGAATGAGACCCAATTCTGCACAGGGAAATTTTGAGTTTTTCGTGGGAATTCCTAGCAGATTTCGACTATTTTTCAGTGGGATTTTCAGTTGTTTTTCAGTGGATTTTTGGGGCTGAAAAGGAGAAAGTGGCAGTGATCTTATGAGCCAGATTGCGCGAAAAACCAATGATTTACAAAAAAAAAAAACGAGGGCGCTGCGCTAGGTATGTCCGGTACATCAGAGATGAAAAAGTGAAGGTCCAACGCTTTTTGAGTGGATTACCTCAGTCTTACAAAGATAGAATTGAATTTTATGAACCTAGAACTCTTGAAGAAGCAATAAGGAAGGCTAAGTATTGCTATGAGCAAAGCAAAGGTAAACCTGATTACCATAAGGCATGGAAGGACAAGAAGAACGAGAAGTTTGACCAAAGAAAGAAAGGTTTCAAACCTTCTAGCTTTAGGAATCAGCAGAAGCAACCATCCCAAGCTGCGAGCAAGCCAGTTGGAATGACAGGAGAAAAGCCTAAAGATCCACAACAGAATAGAGGGCCACTTCAATGTTGGAAATGTGGAGGACCCCACATGTGCAGGAATTGTCCACTCGAGAATGAGAGTGCAAGACCAACCTATAACATTCAAGAAGCATAAACAGTGGGTCAAGTAGCAAGGGCAGTCCCTAGGATTTATGCAGCACTGGAGGCCCGCCAGGCAGATCACTGGTCAACTGTGGTTGAAGTAGCAGGTAAGATTGTTGAGAAATCTGTTTCTATTTTGATTGACCCTGGTTCTATGCATAGTTACATTACTCCTAGAGTAGTGGAGATTTGTGCTTTTAAGAATGTAAAGCATAGGAAGTCTTGGTTAGTTCAGATAGCCATTGGAACTAAGAGAAAGGTTAGTGAAATGGTAGAGAAATGTCCATTGGTCATGAATGGATTGGTCACTTGTGTATATCTGAATGTTCTACCACTTGGTTCCTATGATGTTCTCATTGGAATGGATTGGTTAGAATCTCATAGGGTGAAGCTTGACTGTTACAATAAGACTTTCGAATGCACGAATGAAGAAGGGAACCTCGTAGTGGTGAAAGGTATTCCAAAGGTGATTTCAGTACGACAGGTTTCAGCAATGTAGTTAAAGAAGTTCTGTAGGAAGGGTTGCTAGTTGTATGCAACTCATATTTTGGAGACATCAGGAGATGAAACTCCGAGGTTGGAGGACTATCAGGTGTTATAGGAATTCAAGGATGTGTTTCCTGATGAGATTCCAGGGCTTCCTCCAAAGAGGGACATTGATTTCACTATTGAACTTGTGCCAGGAGCAGCACCAATGTCCAAGGCACCCTATAGGATGAGTATACCAGAGATGCTAGAGTTGAAGATGCAATTGCAAGAGTTGTTGGAAAAGAAGTATATCCGACCAAGTGTGTCTCCTTGGGGAGCACCAGTTCTGTTTGTAAAGAAGAAAGATGGTACACTCAAATTGTGTATTGATTACAGACATTTGAACAAGGTTACTATGAGAATAAATATCCTTTGCCTAGGATTGATGACCTCTTTGATCAAATGGGAGGAGCAAAGGTATTTTCTAAGATTGACTTGAGGTCTGGTTACCATCAGGTGAGAATCAAGGATGAAGACATTCATAAGACAACCTTTAGGACAAGGTATGGGCATTATGAGTTTGTAGTGGTACCATTTGGTCTCACAAATGCACCAGCTACATTTATGTGCCTTATGAATAGTGTCTTCAGCAGGTATTTGGACAAGTTTGTTCTTGTCTTCCTTGATGACATTCTTGTTTATTCTAAGAATGAGAAAGAGCATGAAGAGCATTTGAGATTGACATTGCAATTGCTCAGGGAGCATCAATTGTATGAAAAACTGAGCGAGTGTGACTTCTATCGAGATAGAATTAAGTATTTGGGTCACATTATCTCAGAAGAGGGTATATCTGTGGACCCTGAAAAGATTGAAGCCATTATGAATTGGCCTACTCCAAGAAATGTGACAGATGTAAGATCTTTTATGGGACTTGCAGGATACTACAGGAGGTTCATTGAGGGATTCTCCAAAGTTGCACATGCCATCACTTCTTTGCAAAAGAAGGGGATGAATTTCGAATGGACATCGAGGTGTAAAGAAAGTTTCCAGAGGTTGAAGGATCTTCTCACTAGTGCACCAGTATTGAAGGTTGCAGATCCAGAGAAAGATTTTGTGGTGTGTACCGATGCATGCGGACAAGGGCTTGGAGGAGTCCTTATGCAGGACAACCACGTGATATGTTATGAGTCAAGAAAGCTGAAGGAATATGAGAAGAACTATGCCACTCATGATCTAGAGCTTGCAGCCATAGTACATGCCCTCAAGATGTGGAGACATTACTTGATGGGTAGGATATTTGAGCTCAGAACAGATCACTGTGGTCTGAAGTATCTATTTGATCAGCCTACTCTGAATGCTAGGCAAACAAGATGGCTAGAATTTTTATGTGAGCTTGATTTTGAAATCAAGCACATAAAGGGAAGGGAAAACAAGGTAGCTGATGCACTCAGCAGGAAGATGCAAGAAATGCATGTGGCATCTCTAAGTATTTTCCAATCATATTTGAGGCAGCAAATTGTTAATCATGTTGCTAGAGATGAATTGTATGAGTAGGTAAAAGACAAATTGCAACATCAAAGTCTTGAGAAGAGGTATGAAGGATATAAATTGGAAGAATATGGAATTCTTACTTTTAAAGGTAGAATTTGTATTCCCGATGTAGCAGATTTGAGGAGAGTTGTTATGGATGAAATCCATCAAGCTCCATATTCTGGTCACCTAGGATATCAGAAGACAATTGCTACAGCTAGAAGGCAGTACTTTTGGCCAGGAATGAAAAGGGATATGCCTGAGTACATTTCAAGGTGTATGAAATGTCAACAGGTAAAGGTTGAGCATCAACATCCAACCGGTTTGTTGCAGCCTTTGCCAGTTCCAGAATGGAAATGGGAAGTTATTTCCATGGATTTTATTACAGGATTGCCGATGAATTGGAGACAACATTGTTCCATCGTGGTTGTGGTAGACAGGTTGACTAAGGCAGCGCATTTTATACCGGTTAAGTCTACGCATAAGACTGATGACATTGCAAAGATATTCATGAAGGAGATTTTCAAATTGCATGGATTTCCTAAGGCAATAGTCTTTGACAGAGATGTCAAGTTTACTTCCAACTTTTGGAAGGGGTTGTTTGCAGATTTGGGTACAAAGGTAAACTTCAGCACTTCCTACCATTCTCAAACAGATGGTCAGACAGAGAGAGTTAATCATGTGCTTGAAGATATGCTTCGCATGTACGTAATGGACAAACCAACCAAGTGGGAAGATTACTTGCACTTGGTAGAGTTTTCTTATAACAATGGACAGCAGGCATCCTTGGGGATGAGTCCGTATGAAGCTTTGTATGGAAGAAGGTGTAGAACACCAGTGACTTGGGATAATCCATTGAATAGGATTGTGCTTGGGCCAGAATTGCTCAAGGAAATGGAGCAACAGGTTGTAAAGATCAGGCAGAATCTGAAAGCATTCCATGAAAGACAGAAAAGCTATGCAGATAAGCATAGGGTGAACAGGGAGTTCAGTGTTGGGGATCATGTTTACCTCAGAGTGAGGGCAAGGAAGAGTTCCTTGAAGCTTGGAAGCTGTGCCAAGTTGTCACCTAGATACTGTGGGCCGTTTGAAGTGCTTGAAAGAATAGGGCCAGTTGCATATAGACTTGCATTGCCTGCTAGCACTAGAGTTCATAATGTTTTTCATGTTTCTTTGCTTAAGAGATATGTACATGATCCTAACCATGTGATAAATTGGGATGTGATTCAGGTGGAACCCAAGGGAGAGTTTCGAATCGAGCCAATGCGCATCCTCGACAGGAAGGTCACAATGCTCCGGAACTGGGCCATAAGGCAGGTAAAGGTGCAATGGGAGCATTACAGACCTGAAGAGGCTACATGGGAGCTGGAGGATGCCATGCGATTGGCACATCCATTTTTGTTCAATTCTACGGAACAATGAGGTGATACCAGTGTAGCATTTTGTTCAAATTTTGTAAAGCACTGAGGACAGTGCTATTGTAGGGGGAGGGGAATGTAACACCCCGGTTTTGACCCCGTTGCATTAAATATACATGATGTATATATTGTAATGATCATGGTGTGGAGATAAAGGCCAAGGCCCCACCATTGATTGGTTATGCTATGTTTCGGATTTAAATTGTCACCGATGGTATATCGGGGCATGCGGCATACATATTGAGTTTTGTCATCATGTAAGTATGCTTATTTAATTAAAATGAACCCAACCAGCTACGTTCGTGGCAACTAAATTGAGAAGGGGCATGATTTTCACAAGGATAAGGGTGGGGGAATTGTCAAACCTTGAGCCATGAGAAAACCCATGTGTCACCACCTTGTTTTATCCAACCACTACCACCTTAAAACGTTCAGCTGAGTGGTTGGGGCATTTATTGTTTTGGGAGTGGGGGTGGCAGGATTGTCATTCCTTGCCCATCCGCACACCCCACCAGCAATGAACCTCACTATGGGTAGAGAGATGACTACGCCTCTCATTCCACGCACTATAGGGACGCCATTCTTGCCTTGGCTGTTCATTTTTCTCACTCACAGGAGCTTTCCTGGTTTTACCCACGCAGTTTTTCCTCTACGGACTTGCGGATGGTGTGGCTATATACTTCCTCACAGGCCGATTTCTGGGTTCTGCGTTGTTGCCACTCACGCAACAAGCTGGGAGCTATTTGGTCATTGTCACCCACGAATTTTCCTGTGGAGAGCCAATTTACGTTCAGGGACTGTGTGTAAGTTTCCCTCACTGATTTGTGGCTCGTGCATGTGCTAGAGGGCTGGCTTTCTTCTCCACAACCCCTGAATAGCACTGAAAGGGAATGCAGGGCCTGAGGGACTGTGTAGTAGAGAAGGGACTGATTCCTTGTGTTGGGTGTGTGTGGGTGTCTTAGAAGCCAGGCTAGTTTTGGTGTAGGTGTTCTTGGCTCTGTAATGAGCACACTAGCTTAGCATTTAGCCTTTCCCCAACTCCTTGATGGCCTGATAAACCTAACCATGTTGGCTTGGCTGTCTTGTTGATGGCCTAATAAACCCAACTGTGTTAGCTTGGCTGTGTTTTGTTTATCCTTGGCTAGGTGTAAGCCTGCTTGTTCCCTTATTCCTTGGAGAATCATGCCCAGCTTGGGGGTGGCTGCACTGCTGAGAGATTAAGGAGCACGCTGGCCTATGGTTGGGTGGAACGTTGCAGCGATGTAGCTGGTTGCGGAATGAGTTCTTCATAAGATAAGTAATCTTGCCTATTTTACTTCTGCAACCATATTTTCTGTTAATGAATGTGATGAACATGTTGAATGAATGGTTGTATGAATGTGTGTTGTTTCTGTTGTGTATGATAAACAATTGCATCTGTGTATGTTCTACTTCAATGCATTCTGTTTTCAGCATTTTTATGAATTCACGTGTTCATGGGGCTGGTAGCCTGGATGGTTAACGCCATGGTAGCGTCCTCTTCTCCGGTTGGAGGGATGGGGACGTGACACCCTAAGATAAGCCTAGGCACCCCCACACCTTGATGATTATGTCTCTTCACTTGTGGTGACTTTGATGACCCAACAAAAGGCCCTAAAATTCTTACCTTGGTCCATAAGCCTACAATCTACCCTATAATTTATTCCTTTCCCTCAAAATGCTAATAATGCCCTAATGTTGCATAATGATGGCCATTGCACCTTTACATTAGCCCTGGAATCCCTCATGGTGACCCTTAAACATATAACCCTTATCATTGGTAGAAGTAATAACTATCCCTTAACCTAAATTAAAATGGATTATCTCAAGACCCTTGTGAATGTTTTTAATCATTAAACAATCCCTTGACACTCTTACATTTGGTGATTCCCTAACATATAAAACCCTAATATTATGACAAATGGAAAGGCCTTTTAACAAATAAAATATTAAATAATGCTTAAGGTCAATGCTTGAGTAAATAGTAGAATGAAGTTGGCTAGCCTCATTCCTCCAAGGTTGAACCCTTGTGATTGTATTCTAAGACACTTGAACCACTCAATGAAGTTGGCTCCACTAAATAATGGTAAGTTAAAACACCTTTTAATTTAATAAAACAATTTTAAATTTAACAAAATATTTTTTTATCCTCCTTAAAGTTGGCCCTAAACCCCTCCTTCTCAAACGCCTAAAGAAGTATCTTAATACACCAAACACTATGCCTTAACTTACCATCAATAAATGCAAGTGTTTGTGAGTAGTTGGACTGAGGTTTTTAGCTAGTTTAAGGAAGAATTTGGAGTAGTAGAGAAGGACACCCGAGTTTCCACATCAACTTTTTTTTGGGTGTTTTGGACTCGATTTTCGCTGGTTTAAAGTGTGACTGAGGTCTTTTCGTGGGTATATTTAGGAGCAGCAGAAAGGTAATAGAATCGAGTTTCTTTTCCTTCCACAAAGACATTTTTTTTGGGGTCTAATAAGGTGTACAATCCGAGTTTCTCTTAGGTGTTCACTACTGGCTTTGTAACACCTTTTTTTTGTGTGGTGGAGTTAACAACAATCATTCATTTGGGATGGTGGAGTCCACAATTTGAAATTCGGTGGTAGCAAACCACACTCTTTTATGATAGTCTCGAATTCATGTTTTTTGCACAGTCTGAGTTTGTGCTAATGCTGCTCCTGAGTACAGTCCCAAAATTCAAGTATGGTGCACTAATAAAGGTATGTTGGCATGACAATATTGTAGAGTATTTATACGAACAATGGGTTATGTGTCTCTATCTACATCAAGGTGTACATATGTTGAAGTGTACAAGTATGAACAAGTAGTGTACAAGTGGTATGTATAAATGCAAGTGTTGTGTAGACAAGAGTTGTTACAGTAATGTGTATGTACAAAAAGTGTACAACTATGTACAGTGAATGTACAAGTGCGTGAACAAATATGTACAACGGTACGTACTGTAGTATGAGTGTGTATGAATAGTAATGAGTGATACACAATAAAATTAAATGATATGTAGTGAATGTAATAGTAATGATGTTTAGCATATGATGATGCTCTCCTATGTATACACTCTATGCTACAGACATGATGATGTGATGATACTTGCAATACACTCTATAATGATACATGCCTTGACATGATATACTCTATGATAACAATACATGTGATGATGATGTGCACTCCATGATGCATTCCTACACACTATGATATGATGATGATGCAAGCCATGATGATGAACTTGCATGTTATGGTATGATGATGTTGTCCTATGCACTATGAAATACACTCTATGATGATGTCGTTGATGTATACACGATGATGAAGTATATATGACGTCATCCATACCCTATAATAAGGATGCATACACTATGACAATGATGCATACCCTATGATGATGTTCAATGAAAGTAGAGTAATATTTCTTGTTTAGTGATTGTGTATTACAAGGCACCTGAGTAGTGTATGGAAGATAAATATATAGTGATGACTTGGCTATGATCAGAGATGAAAGGTTTTCAGCAGGAAGCTCAGTTGAGAAACAAAATGATTGGTACAACTTGTTTGGACACGTTGATTGTACATGTTGGTGAGCAATGTGATACAATGGACAATGATTAGTTGATGAGTAGCGATCAAATGGTGAGAAGTGGTTAGTAGTGGCAGTGGTTGTGCAACGTGGTACAGATTGTGGAGTATATTATAGGTGTTGATTAGCAGGTCCGCTGGATCAGTGCAATCGTGGTTCAACAATTTCTATTTTCATATCAGGGTGGTGGGACAGAGCAAGGAAAGGGGGTTTAGCCTCCTTTTGGGTGTAGCCGGAGAACCAGGGAGTTGGATATTCCTTCAGGATGTATCCTGTAAATTAGGGAGTTGGAGCCTCCTTCTATTTGTAGCTAGATAATTGAAGTCATTGCAATAAGGAGGTTGTTTCCTCCTTCCAGTTATTGTTGGATAATTATTATTATAAAGGATTTCGTGGTGTTTCCCCCAGGACTTGAGTTTCCACGTAAAATCTGGTGTACTGTGTATCATGCTATGCTTCTTATGTGATGATTATATGATGATGATAATAATGTTGATGATGAAATAATGATAATGTGATAATCCATAATATTGATAAGTTGTTGATTGCTAAAATTGAAAAAGTAATAAAAGTTGCGCAACTGATTCGACTCCCCCCTCTCAGTGTACCCGGTGTTTCCAACATGGGGAACATATGCCTACTTGGTACTACCCTTTGGGATATGCAATGCTCCAACCACATTCCAAAGGGATGTCCTCAGAATATTTTCTAATCTAATTCATAAATTTGTTGAGGTGTATATGGATGATTTCAATGTATATAGGAACACCTTTGAAGAAACATTGAATAACCTTGAAAATGTCGTTGTCTGGTGCAAAGAAACAAATTTATCCCCTAGCCACGAAAAGTGTCATGTGCTACTTAGAAAAGTTATTGTGTTAGTGTACCATATATCACCTAAAGGCATTAAAGTTGATCCAACAAAGATAGATATAATCTCAAAACTCTCAATTCCAACCACACAAAAAGAAGTTTGGAGTTTCTTAGTTCTTGTAGTGTATTATCGTTGATTTATAGAAAACTTCACCAAGATTGCTTCTTCATTATTCTCTTTCCTTACAGAGGACACATAATTTTGTAGTGTTCGAGAGATTTTTTAGGGGGTGGGGGGGAGCATGGGAGTGGGGAAACACACAAGGGCGATGTGTGGAATCCACCTCAATTTTTAGGGAAATTCAAAGGGGATGGGGGAATGCCAGGTGTATAAATCTTGTAGATATCAATTCATTTTAAAAGTCCCTAAGTTCTGTGATCTTCAGTAAGCCTATTGGAGCATGTGAAACACTTTGGAGAGACCATCAACATTTTCATTAGTTCATGGAAGATGTGGCTATAGGAAACATGACCCAACTGCTCAATGCTCTTCAACCTTCTTGAGTAGATGTTGGACTTCCAAATTGAGATGCCCTCACTGCTTAGAGATCCAATTGATGATCAATTGGGAATCTCCAAAAAATAAAATTAAATTTGAAAGTAAAATAGAAACAACTCGTGCAATGTAAATAAAGTAGTGGAGGTAGGATTGGACACTTTTGTTGTCTTCAAGGAATGCAACTATTGTCATAACAAATGATTTATTTGAGCAAACCTTGTACATAGTTCTCCAATTCTTTGAACTTGAGAGACTTGTTGCTTCGACATCAATTTTTGAAACCTTCACTCTGTTGCCTTAGCCTTTAACATAGTTTTGGCCATTTTAGTTTCTTGTTGTTTCATTCATTCAATTTGAGCTTTCAGATCATTAGATTGTGCTTGAAATTCTTTTTCTCTTTATCCAAGTTAATGATGGCTTCTTTCAAACTTTTGTGTTACTTCTTTAATTCAGAGGTAGCTTTTGTGAGGATTTTGTAAGGTATTGCAAGCTTGTTTCTTATTTAGTTATTGTTGATGAAATTGTCATTAATTCCAACAAGGAATTGTAGTGGCCCCATAGGTATTCATTGATGCCACCAAGTCCCACTTGCATTGCACATGTATGGATGATCCAAGTACTCTCACATCCAGTGCCTTGAAGCCCATGCAGAGATGGTTTGTGCCTTAACTCACCCTGTACCCAGTTGACAAGGTCCTTATACCCACAAGGATGGATCTTGGATCCACCACCTTTTAGATGATGCTGAAGACCCTAGAGATAGTGCTGAATCCTTTTTGGACGATGGAGAAGCCCTGGATGGGTTGCATAAGCATTAATGACCCATTCTGTTGTCATTCATGCTTTGACGGTGTCATGGTACCCTAGGAGAAGGTTTGGAAACCCCATAGGTGATGTCATGATGGATATTGACCCTTGGAGGTATCCTTATGTGGTTGAGGTGGTTGAAGAAGTCCATCGAGTCTCCTTCTTGACGAAGAAAATTTTGTAGAAGTTCTTGAAGCCCACTACTTACACTTGAGGTGGTTTAATGGTCCTTGAACCCTTGAAGATGATGTGAAGGCTGATGGGGTCTTAGAACCCTTGAAGATGGTCCTAAGGCATGAGAAAGCATTTGGACCCACACAATTGGTGGTTTAATGGCTCTTGTACCCTTTTAGGAGTGGTGAAAATTATGTGGTTAGATAGCATGATGAAACACACCCTTGCATGCGATGGCTTGGGTCTTGAACACAAACATATGGACCTTGAACAAGCCCACCTTGAAGCATGCTCTTGCACATGACATTTGTATGGAAGCCCTAGTGGCTTAATGTAAACCCTTTGATGGTAAGATGGAGGACACCCATACACTTAAGCACTTGAGGTTGAACATTGAAGAAGCCATGGGTTAACAACATACCAACAAACCCTAAAACCACACTAAGGTTGACTATTAAAGAGTGTTGGGTTAAAAACAACATAAAAATAAAATACATCTCAATCTCACACCTTGACGTCAACCCTATTTTGAGGACGTGGACAACTCATCAAAGAGTATAAAAACAATTCCATCCTCACTCCAAAGATATCAAACGAAGAAGGAAGATGTAGAAGCTCGTTGACTGAGGCAAGTGAATTCGTGACTGTGGAGAAGCAGCAAACTGATATTTTTCCGGAACAGTTGATCGAGGAAAGTTTGGTGGTAGCAAAAACTCTTCCACAAAGTTTTTTTGGGGAATAAATAGTCATGTTTTGGAGCATCATTCACACTTGAAACAATTCGATATTGCTTTCTCTACACAGACCGATTTTTCCACTGAGAACCTTTTTTTTGGGTCTTCCAAATCAAGTACATAGTCTCGAATTTGAGGTTATACACAATCACGTGGTGAGCTAGGGTTGTACCGGCACAAGTACATAATAAAATTTGGTGGTACCAACATTGTACACCAACCCTTTTTCAAGTGAAATGCAACAACATTATCTTGAAGATTTTTGTTTTCTTTGGGTATATACAATCCTATTTTGTTTGTAGCAGTAGAGGATAAAACCAATACAAACTGTCTAAACTGTTGAATTACAGTGGAGAATGTATATACATACAATAAAGTATGTATAGTGATGTAAGTACAATAAATACAGTGGTGCATTGATGTGTAAAATGACTGTTGAGTGATGATGCAAACCCTATGAAATTATGCACACTCTATACACATAATGATGCATGCAACCCTAGCTACTGTGATGTACACATACAATGGAATGTATAATGTGAAGAATAAAGTGGTATGTATACTGTGGCATATTTACAATTGCGATTTACATTTTATTGTGATGATGAAATGATGCCTACACCCATGATATCTCAATTATATATATATATATATATATATATATATANACACAGTCACAACTTGTACACAATAGTATATATAGTGTATGTATGTACATTGATACAGTGGTATATGTACCATGTTGTGAAGTGAAACCTATGATTATGTTGTTGTTGTACATGAGGTATCCTTGTTGACACATGCTTTATGACAACGATGATGAAGATATGCTGATGATGAAGATATGACAAAGTAAATGAATAGGGATAATAACTTGACAGAGATGAACAATAGTTTGTGCAGTAAACAATGGAGTATGTACAATGCCATGCATACAGTGGACCAAGACGTGACCAATGACAAAGTGAATAAGACTTGACAAATTGATGGCAGCATCAACATATTGAAGAGACCTTGATGACTTGGAAGTGCTGCAACAATATTTATGAGCATATTATAAAGAGTGATGAGTAGAGGTTGACCAACATATGTTGATGTGCAGAGGTACATGATCAAAGATTGATGTAAGCTAAGTCTTACATTAGAGGATTAGATTGCGCAACCCTTTCTCAATTGGAGCTAAGAAAACCAGGCTTGCTCCTATTACAAGAGTTGGCGCTCTTTTCATTAGTTAGTGCTGATTGTAATTGAGAATATTGCAGTATTTCATTACCATAAATAAAGATTAAAATTACATATATTCTTGTGTCTCTCTTGATGTGATTATTTCAATTATGACTCATTGTTGTTTTAGCTGATGAATGTGATGATGTCAGTGGTAATATAATGCTTGATATAATCTGATTGATTAAAATAAGGTAAAAATGTTTAAATTGCTCACACGTCGATTTACCCCCCCCCCCTTAGTGTGGCCATTGTTTCCAACAATTATTTTACGTTGATATCATACATTTTTCTTTGATAGATAAATCTAGGGTTTAGGAAAAATAAAAAAATTACCTTGGGGATTGATTCTTGTAGAGTACTTTTTGATGTATTTTGTTCCAAAGGAGTTTCCAGATAAGACTTGTTAAGTTAGTATTATAAAAAATATTATTAGGATACAATACAAGAATGTACCTCCATAATATACGGAATGGATTGTCATCAAATGTCCTTTTGTTTCCTCAACAATGACAAAAAAAAATATTACTTCTCAAATTAACACCTTGGATGATGAATTGAATCCCGATGCTAATTACGGTAAGAAAAAAATGGGAAGGATACCCATGTTGAATTTTTAACTTACCGGTACAATTTGTAAATATTGATAATCATGTATTAATGATCATTATCCCACTTTTATCATTGCATAATTATAGTGAAAATTTCAACATTCATTTCCAATGGAAATAAACAAGATTTACTGAAAGATTGCCATGCACAGGAGACAAAGATTTTATCCTGGGAAACCCAACAAGGAGAAAACCCCAAAAAAATTTCTAAGAAGAAATCGATCTAATTCAAGTACAATACCAATAATGAAGATGAACCCTAGCACAAGATAGGTTTTCCCTCCTTCACAAGATACCCTATCAAAGGAAGCAAATCTTCCAATGCAATAAGAACCCCCAAAATGACTCCTTTGAATTGTAGCTATGCTTTGATGAAATTGTGCACTATGAGATATAGATGTGTGATAATGAGTGTGAAAATTAAGTGTGAGAGAACTTTATTTATATTCTTCCGTTCACTTGAAATTTCCTCAATGGGGTCGAGCTGTACACTTTCATTGGGGCCAACTTGCTAGTTTTGATCTTCATCTTTTATTCATGTTCAAGCCGACTTGTATTCTTGTGTTCATTTTTTCTAGGACTTATTCAATGGTTTGTATTGATTTCTTGGTTATATATTCATCATATAAAATTTATCCTCGTTGATGTTCATTTCCTCATGTCATAGATGATTTTACCACACTTGGTAGATCATGTTTTTATGGCCTTCCCTGTCCCTATGCAGACTCTTTGGACCCCATTTGTTCAAAATACAATTTGATGATCCAATAAATCCCTTAAAAAATTCCTATATATTGGTATACACGGGTCACTAGTTTACATATCGTGTGTACACGCAACTTGCTCCACTATGACATGTGTACATCGAGAAATCTTCCCAAAAGTAAAATACTTGGAGTTTTCCTCAACGAGTCACGAATAACTTGACCTTTGGCCTTCCATATGCCTGTAAATGCTCTAAATCGACCCTTCAATTCCTATTGAAGGGATATATATTGATCCTCTTGGATGCATTAGAGGAGGATAACTTATGAGAGCAAGGAAATGATAGTGGATTTGGGCCCCATTCATACATGCTTGAGTCTGCATCCCTTTGTCCTTTTGAGAAGCCATTGATGCTCTTCCCAAGCTTTCCATCATCTTGTGAGTTTTCCATTGATATGGAGGATTGAACTGGTGGAGGCCTAGGTGGAGGAATCGATCTCTCGATTCCGATGAGGTGCCGACGGAGTTTGTCACTAGTATCTCTGTTTATAATTAATAGAAATGTCCATTTCTCGTCCATTGTATGTGTGTAACTATGGATATTCTCGTCCATGGATGTAGTTTCTTTAATTTATGCATATTGGATTTATATATGCTATAGTAGGCCTAAAACTTAATATCTATCATGCTTGTCTTTTTTCGTTGTTGTTGAGAATGGAATGTAGGCGCAAGTGTGGTTGAAAATATCAACGAGGATCTACTACAACCTTCCAGAATAAGGTACACATTTTCATCCCCTAGTGTTAGCTCTGTGTATCTCTGTTGCATATAGAAATGGATTTATTTATGGTGTCATACAGTCCATTGTGGTCTACCCCAAGCCATAGGAAGTCTTCTCTGTAACAGAATTGGCGACTCTGCTGGGGACTTTCCTTTTTGGTGGGGTTGTGGGTGCACTTTTTCACTTGATTTGCTCTCTATTTCTCCTTGTTTCTATTTCACATTTATAGTAGTATGTTCATCCATTGACACTCCCCTAGAGTGGCTTTACCCTTGGCCTTATTTTTACCACTTTCTTCTCTATATACGTGGGCTAGAGTATGTACAATCACGCATATATGTAGGTTGTCATCTACCTAGTCGCATACATATGCCAGTGTTATTTGAACAATCGTGTACATCCTCCATTTCGGTTGAGTTTTTGATGTGGGAAGTTGCTGGGTGTGTTGTGAGTGTGGTTGGGTCTTCCTGGGTATTGATGTTGTTTGTTGACTGCTTCTTTTGTGACTAGAGACCGCCTTTTTTATTGATTTTTCTTTGAAAGTAGTCATATTCATTTATCTCCTTTTTGCTTTTCCTTTAGTGCATTAGTCTTTTTGTCTTAATGTCTTTCTTAGCTTCTGTTTGATGCTTGCTGCAGAGAATGAGAACTTTAATGACTTTTATTGCATTTTCATTTTTTTTATATTGAAAATACAAAATAATTATATAATTGCATTCTTACTTGCTTCTCACATATGGATTTAGGGAGGTACTTGCATTGGATTTCTTGGATGAGAGTTGTGTTTAGGATTTCATATAGGAAGGATTGCATTGGCATTTGGAAATGAATGGATTTTTGTGCATTTCTTGTAGTGTCATACCCATTTCTTCATATTTAAATACAAATTGCACTTGGCATTATTTGTTAGGTGTGCATATTTATTTTACCATTGAGTCATAAAATCACTAGTTGCACGGTCATTACCCTTGAGTAATCATAGCCCTTAAAATAAATGCTTAACTTGAAATTGATTACACTTTTTTATTTGATAGAGGTGCACCAACAAGCTTAGGTTATAGAGTCTTGGAATAGGGTGTCATGAGTAAATGTTTCCAAGACTATGAAACAAAACATTTAGGTGTCTGTCCAGGTGAGAAGAGAAATATTTGATATAATTAGTGTTCTTAGGAGGCTCCTCTTACACATGAGTTAAGAACAAAGCAACGTACACATTTGTGGTGGGGATAGCCCCTTGCCACTCTCTGTGCAACACCATATATGTTTCCAGGATATTATTCGTATGTGGGGAATTTTGAGGTACCTTTGGTGCTTTCGAGCTTTGGGCTTTGTTATCCTGCCCATACGGTAGATCCCGCCTATGACTGCCCGCCTGAGCATTGGTTATATTGGGGTGACCTTAGTTTCCTTACCTAGGTATCGTAGGGGTTACTTGCAGAGGTTATTTTGTGAGTGTCCTGGCCAGGTAGGGGTCAGACAACACAGTCGCTTTATGCATTGAAGTTGAGGGTCACTATAATTGGTTACACACCTCCACTTGTAGTGTATAGGAGTTTCATGCCTATCCTAGGCAAGACATACCTACTGCATTCAGGAGCTCATTTAATCTCCCTCTTGGCTTGTTTGCATCTGACTTAGATTTGCTTAGGGGTGTGCACTTTGTGCGCTAGTTGGCTTTAAGGATCACGATTACTCGAGTATATTTATGTTCTCTTGAGTTTGGGTCCTCTTATGTTCGTCATGCCTGATATCACTACTAGTATCCTGTCACTGGCTCTAGGTCCTAGTGCGAACCATGATGTTGGACTGAGGGGCACCACAACCCCTTACCTTGCTCATAGATTCAGGAGTGGTCATATTCCACCCTCTACTCCATTTGTGGGAGGATTTTCACTTCCTTCACCTAGTCTTAACACCAATGTTCATTATCACGGGGGTGGTAGCGCATACATGAATGTTGGGTCTCCACCTTATATTCCTTCTTATGTCCCATCGTCCATTGCACTGTTTCCTCTTAATGCATTTGTCATGATCAATCCTCCATATATCCTATAGTTTGGACTCTTTATTGATTGTTTCCAGCTGTTTTGGACTAATATTATTCTCATGTAGGGTCCATTTTTTGTACACTCTCCGAGGATTTGACCCGTTCGTTCCCATGATAGGTATAATTTTGAACTGGAATATTGGATAGGACCACTTTTCTGCTTGCATCATGCACCGTCCTATGACCATGTGGCCTTAAATATAGGTACAAACCCACTTCATGATGTTGCAGAACCTTCATACTTCTATTATAAGTGACATTATGTAAGTGGTAGAGCCTTCCTGCTCATGGGTTCCCTAGTTAGATACCACTTTTCCATTTGGTAGCCATTCTACCATTCCTCCCTTAGGTCCAGGAGTCCCTTATAGTCATGTCTTTGAGAAAGAACCACATATTATTTATTGAACTTTATGTTGGCCATCTCCCATAGGGACTCCCATTTATATCAAGTTGCAATTGCATTTTCATGTGTTCGCTTGCCGTATTGAGCTTTATGTCAGTTCCTTGCTTCACTTTTATGAGCCATATAGGCCTGAGCTTTCCTCAGTCTTATCCAAGAAGAGAATTATATATATATTTTGCAGCTTGATCACCCCTTACTTGGAGGAGACATCCCCCCGAGTGTCCTTATCCTACAAATGCTTCCTTGCATCGAGCATAGGTATGTTCCACTAATTGGAGCTAGTTTTCTTTCTTGCGACACTCGTTTCCTCCAAGTTATGTATCATAAGCACTTTTATTATTTTCTAAGATTTTTAATATGAAAAAGACCAAAACATCAAAAAACATAAAAAGATGGACGGGAAATGATATTACTTGGGCAGCTGTCGTGTCGTGTCGCTTTCGAACAGAGCACTGTATATCCCATCCATTGGTTGGGTTATTAGTATGACTTTAGGAGCTGTAGTCATTAGTCTGAGTTTTCTCCATCGACTGGTTATGCTTCCAGTCCCTATGGAGCCTATGTTGATGCCTCCTATGTCACAAAGTTGTCCCAGTTTTCACGTTGAGTCTATGCTTCCTATGAGTCACGATATGCCTTATTCTCTTGTTTGAAGGAAGTTTTAGCTTGAGTCAGCCATTTCTCAGTTATCTTGTCTTTGCATGTCGGCCATTCTCGATACAGTTACTGATTCGTGCACATATTGTTCGTATGAGTTCTTCCAAATTTTCCAGCGTTGCTGTGTACCTCGTGTTGGTTGATGAGGGATGCCTTAATTCCCTCCTTCCATAGGATTCCATTCTATCTACTTCAGGTCATTTATTCTCGAATATGAGTCTAGAGTCCATTGAATGCCTTGAGACTTGCAGTCATCAGTGGCAGGTTCTCTCGCCATTGATAGTTTTGGAAATACATCAATGTCCTCTGATCAACAGAGTCTCTTAAGTGTTTTACCTCAACACATCTATTCACACTTGTTTGATTTCTCTCTATACATTGATTCCCATTATCATCATCGATGGGATATCTCGCGTTTGTCAACGGTATACATCAATGGCTGGTAATCAGACGATGGTACATCATGTTCGACCTCGTCACCTTTATTCGTGTGATACGACATGTAGCAGTAGCGGTTCGTGTAGAAGACTTCCGAGCTTGGTGGTATCCCATATATGCTACCTCCTTGATCATGGCAGTATCCATGAGATTTTAGCTCTTAGGCCCAGATTCCAGTGTGCTACCAGATGTCTTCATTCAGTATGAAGATCTTGTTTCACTGTATATTGTACGTGGTGATGACCACATGTGACATATGTCCATTATGCCTATTCATGGCCATTATACTATTATATATCCGGGACTGCTACACTTCATATTTGGAGTCACATGCTGAGATGTATCATTGTATTGTATTTATGAGAGGCTGGTTTTTCCACGAGGGTCATCATTACTCCACTTTTGGGATTGCTATAATGTATTTCGGCCATCATGTTACCCCTTTGACCTCACACATTAGGGGGCATCTGTTATAGCTGATTTTACCACACTTGGTAGATCATGTTTTTATGGCCTTCCTTGTCCCTATGCAGACTCTTTGGACCCACTTTGCTCAAAATAAACTTTTACACAACATAATTTCAACCCAAAATCCGACACCTTGCATGTTTGAAATTCGACACTTCTCTGTCGCATTTTCGACACATACACGTTTTTTTTGCCGTCGGTGGCATAACGTCAGATATTTGATAGTCTACCAATGTGGGTCGAAGATCCGACACACCATTGTGTTTCATATTCGACCATTTTTCCTTCCAAAATGCCAATAAAAAATTGCATAAACCATCGAAAATTCGACGCCCTCTGACCCTTGAAGCGTGGGCCTTCCGACGGACATAAGTGTTGGAGGAATGGCGATGCCGTTGGTATTTTTATCCAGACAGTGTCGGAAATACGACGCCATCAGACACTTGAAGCGTAGGCCATCTGACACTTGAAGAGTCGGCTTTCCGATGGGAAAAGGGTCGAAGGCATGGTGACGCCGTCGGATATTCGACGCGGCCCGACACTTAAAGCGTCGATCGTCCGACGGTCTAAAGCGTCAGAGTCATGACACTGCTGTCGGATGGTTTCACTGAAGTGTCGGAATAACGTCAGAAAAGCGACGCCTGTTGGTGGATTAAAAAAAAAAATCGAAAGATTTCACTTAGTTATAGCGATTTGATAACAAGTGTGGGCCGGGGATTTGGTGGCTTATAGAGGAACTTCCTCTAGCAAATCGTTCAACCTTCCCCTAGGCTAAAATTTTGTACATTAAAGCAGGCTCCTCCCAGGCACAACAACGATTTTGCATATGGTCCCTCAAGACAATGATTTGTCATGCATGTGGGCTCAAGATTTGGTGATTTGAGTAGTAATTGCCTTCCCTAACAAAGTCTATTGTCTTTCCAAACTAAATCGTTGAGCTTCCAATGCACACACGTCATCATGCACAACAATTTGCTTCTACTAAGCTCACATAACTATTTAACTCTAGATGGCAAGTCCAGATTGGATGTTCATTGATGTTTTTACTTGTCTTTGCTTCCAAAAGGAATCGTTGTGTGTGTTGGTGTCTATCTTCTATCAAAGACAACAACTTACCTTCCCAAAGCTAAATCACTATGTAGCCTTGCTCAACTACCTTTCAAAGACAACGATTCCTTCTGCCGTTACTTAGATAGCAAAATAGTGACAAGTGCATCCCTGGGCGAGGCTGGCAATTACTAGTACTAGAATGCCGATTATCAAGATTTTACCCCACATGGTTTTAGCATAGAATCTGACCATTGAAGGAAACTTGTTTGGATCAGACATTGGTGAGTTGACAAACAGCTCAGATGATCGAGCAGAGGTTAATATGTGGAGTGTGTCAAAGGGCTCAAAGAGAGAGTCTTTACATTCAAAATTGTCAGACATTTTGGGAGATGAGTTTGAGAATACAAGTGAGAACAAACATCAGTTTGAGAATACAGGCAAGAAGAATCAGCAAGTTTATGAATAGTCAGTGATGGATTTGAGAGAAAACACTAAAGAGCTGCCAATTTTGTCAAATTTCTATGAGCAACATGGTTCATTGTTTGCGGTCAATTCCCCCTCAGTCATGGATTGCAGGCCTGCAGAAAACAAGTATGTTGAGTATGTTCCCATGATTGTGGCCTGTTCCAGTAATGGTACCTCACCATTATTTTGAGATTTTTCCCTGTATAAAAGACAACTGTTAGAATTGACCTTGAATAAACTATCTTAAATGTTGTTTCATATAAAACCCCCCAAAAAGTAAAAACAATACTAAGTTTAAACTTGCAATACCTTACTCTCTTGTAGAAGGTGTTGATGTCCTTGTCCAAGGTATCGAGAAGACTAATAGCTTGTATAACCATGTTATCCACTCTATTGACATTGAATTTCATGTTGGCTCTGCTGTAGCTGTGCCCAAGACCCAATTGAGCCTTCTGCAAGTCTATGTGATTCAAGATATGTGATTTCAACTCAATGGCAGACAAGCTTTCTAAATATACTTTGTTGTTACAGAAGGGTACCTAAACCAAACAAGAATTTAGAAAAGTCATTTCCTATCTGATTCAGAAAAGACTTGTACTAACAACCACTTAATGGCAGATTAGCTCGGAGTCATAGCTGAGGGATGTAGACATTGGTTATGCTCGTCTTGTTGTATTGCTAGTTTAGATATTAGGACTCTTTTGATGATTCTGTATTGATGACAAATTGAGTATCCTAGAGAATACGTAAGGAAGACTTTTAATAGTTTTCTTAAATTTCTTTGTTTTTGAATGATGGACAACAAAATAGTATCCATAACACTTGAGTCTTGACAGGACTAGTCAAATGTATATTTTTATTTATTCCTTGGGAATATCAAATATAATGATTTTAAAACACATCTCAAAGAACAAAGAAATCATGGATATGATATAAATCTAAGTTAATAAACAAATCCTTTTACCTTTCAGTATAAATATGATTCATGAGTCCTAACTAAAGAATTAAAAGACACTTATGGGAAATTGACCTCAACTTGACAGCTGTTAGAATTGACCTTGACTGAACTATCTTAAATGTTGTTTCATATAAAACCCCCAAAAAAGTAAAAACAATACTAATTTTAAACTTGCAATACCTTACTCTCATGCAGAAGGTGTTGATGTCCTTGTCCAAGGTTTCGAGAAGACTAATAGTCTGTATAACCATGTTATCCACTCTATTGACATTGAATTTCACGTTGGCTCTGCTGTAGCTGTGCCCAAGACCCAATTGAGCCTTCTCCAAGTCTATGTGATTCAATTATAGAGCTCTGTTTACTCTTTTTTGCATGATTCCTCAATGTCAAAACTAAATATCCATTCAGTTGATGCTATGACCCATTTTGCTCCAAACCAAGCCAGGAGTACTACATATCAACACTATGTACATCCATCAATTACAGTTACCTAGGATATGTATGAACATAATTAGTCAAGCACATGCAAAAATATTATAAATGGACAAATAGAAGAAAAAAATGTGGTTTAGACCTTCCTTAATTTCTATACTCAGATTTATAATACGATCACACTTTGTCTCTTAGGAGACAAGTCACTAACGAAACAATGGACATA